>PITA01016109.1:0-47650 GCA_004023965.1 Spilogale gracilis | reverse complement strand
ACAGGGGAGCCAAAGACAAAAAGAAGGCTTAAGGTATGCCCTCTCTGGAGGCTGTCAGCATTGGAAAGCTGAGGTTCCACTAATTAGAGGTAGGGCACCTACATGGTTGATGTTGGGAACATATTTATCTTTCTCTCATTGCTGAGCTGGGGCAAGGGTAAAAATTAGGGAAACTAACAGTCATTGACCAAGTCTTGACTCTTCTGGGCCAGTTGCTGCAGAGGACCAGTTCTATTGTTATATATGGTCTGGCGCATGTCAGTTTGTGTATTCACTCTATCATATGCTAAATAAATGCCCAACAATGTTGGGTTCCCACATTCCAGATTTTTTAATGACTTTAACAATTTATTCAATACTATTTGGCCACACCCACATTTACACTTATACATTTAGATCTTTCCAGACCTTAACCTCATCTGGATTCTACTTTAGAACAGGGTATTTGATGATTAGGTTTTTTATTATTATCTGTTGACAAGACCATCAGATCAGGAGACTACTGACAATGAAAGCTAATGTGTTATACTCACAGATCCCAAGAAAAGGGACCATGCCACTCCATGAGGGGACTATACAGGAAAACAAAGGAATTGGTCAGGAGGTGGGGGTTGAGGGGGGGCCTGGGCAAGAGCCTTTATCCTGTTTTCCACAGGAAGAAACAGACAAATGAGGGTAAATGAGTTTGGCTAGTTTGATTAGTTAGTTTGAACCTAGGCATGGAGAGCTGACATTAGAAGTGGTTCTGGGACACCTGGGTGCTCAGTAGGTCTGCCTTCAGCACAGGTCATCATCCCAGGGTCCTAGGATCAAGTCCTGTATCGAGCTCCTTGCTCAGGAGGGAAACTGCTCCTTCTGCTGCCTGTCACTCCCCCTGCTTGTGTGCAATATCTCTCTCTCTCTCTCTCTCTCTCTCTCTGACAAATAAATAAATAAAATCCTAACAACAACAAAATGGTTCCTGAGAGGCTGCAGAAGATTCAGGAAGGATATGTAGGCCAGACAGAATATGTAATGTTGTCAGGATTCTTAGCTTCAAGTAGCAGAAAACAACTCTGGCTAGTGGAAGCAAAAAGGAAGGCTATTAGAAGGATAGCCACATGGCTCAGGTTCAAGAGAATATTCATGAAGTTGACCTGGAAAATATGAGGAAGAGTAGCAGAAACCAACTCTGGCTAATGGAAGCAAAACGGAAGGATATTAGAAGGTTAGCAATATCTCTCAGGTTCAAGGATACTCAAGAAGTGGACCTGGAAAACAGGAGGAAAAGAGTGAGCTCCTGGTCTGGCAGGAAGAACAATCTAGTCTGCTTCCTGCCATTACTTTTGCTATAAAGAATGACTTCTACTGTTCTGACATCTTTATGAACACTTCCTCCAAGAGCCTACATTTGGGGAGCTAGCCCCGTTGGTATAGCCCAAGTCATTTGTCCATGTTAGTTTGTGCAGGCATAGGAAGGAGGAGAATCTGGCTCTTCAGCTTCCCTAGTTGGGGAGAGGGATAGTATCTATGACACTCTGTGACCTTATGTGAACCTCCTTCAGATATACACTAGCAGTGAAGGGAATATGGACAGCCGGAAAAACTACAAATGTCCCCGAGGTCCCCCCCACCCGGCACTCATCACATTCTTGCTTAAGACGAAACTCAGACTTTTAAAGTGTATGGTGTGTCAGGTGTGTACTGCGTGTGGGTACACGTAGACACTGCTCTGGCAGAGGGACAAGCGGATGGCTTCCATCCCAGTACTAGCAGGGGATCCGTCATGGAACAGGTTTGTGCTTGTGCCATGCTTCTTTCCCCACACTCTCCATCCTCCTCTACTGGCATTCCTAAATACCCACCATGGCAGGTCACCCTGGGCAAGGTGCAGGTAGACGCGACCTCTGGCCTTTGCACTTCCCTTTTGTGAAGACAATAGCGTCCTTGCACAGGGACTAGAACGGGACATATGTGACGTTATTATTTGCAATGATAGAAATATTGGTTAACCTGAAAATTGGACTCCAATTTACAAACATCCTACTCTCCTGTCATTTCTGAGTCTACAATACCTACATCTTCTTATTCACCTCTTCCTCTAACTTGCTATGGCCCACATATTCCCTATCAGACAACTGAGAATGTCACTTTGTCCTACTGCTTTGTGAATGTTAGTCTTATTCATTTCTTCTTTCCAGCATTTGAAGAGATCCTGAATCACAATCCTCTTTGAAAAACTGATTTTTCAAGTGATGTATGGGAATAAAATCCAGGCAAGTCAGTTATCCAGGTATTTTGATGCCACTATTCTGAGTATGTGGCAATACTGGGTCACCAGCTGTGGGTTTCAATGTCCATTCACTCTGCACATTTGGTGCCATGTACCATTATTAGTCTGAAAATGGAATTTCTTGATTCTGTCTTCATTCTCCACCACTCAATTCCTTTGATCCTATATTCTTGCAACTGCTTATGCTAGTCCAAGTTTTTCTGCTTGATGTATTTGTAAGTCTATTGGTGTGAGCGTAGCCAAGCTAAGATGGTATGACCCCACAGAACTGGGAACCCAGACTCTGTTCAGTGTCCAGCATGCAGTGCAGAAGACTTCTGGGTTTGAGATGGTGTTAAAGATGGTGATGATGATTTGCAAATAAACAGAGAAAGTCTGTAGCTCTAGTTGGATCCAAATTAAACAGCTTTTATTGCCTCAGAGAGAATGTGGACCGCATATGCCTCTTGTCAAAAGCAGTCTTCCAATATCTGTCACCCCCTTCTCAGACACTATGCTTCACACCAGCTAAATCTCTAGGTATTGGGAATACAATTTACTGCTTCATGCTGGGCTCTGTCTAAAGGCTACTGTTTGCTTCTGCTGACTGAGTTTTTGTAGTAGGTTAAAGGATTTCTGTATGCGAGGTTTATTGAACACTGTGGCTGTATTGGGAAAACAGGGGCAAATTTTCAGCTATTAACCTAGTTACTTCTTGTGCCACTGAAATATTCTATTGATAGTGCCAACTGGGGTCAGCCATGACACCAGGAGAGGCAACAAGGGCATCCAGAGACATGAGAATTACCTGTCACATTAAATACTTCATACCATGCACCCATTAACCTCCTGATACGGCACGACTGATGGCACAGGATTTGTAATGTGCTGAATAGTTAAAGAATCTCATCCCACAACACTAACCAAGAAGTACAGGTGAATACTGGGGTGGAAAGTCTACATGAAAGCTGCATCAGTGTGTAAAGTGACAAATATGAGCCCCTTCCTTCAGATTTACATTGCACTGTATTCAATACTAAATCCATGTTTCCATATTTGGGAGGTTCACACACACTCTACGACTCCCAGGGCCCTGTTTCTACCTCAGGCACCCAGGCTTAGCCTCGGGCCTTGGGAGAATCATGCAGCCTGCCACGAGCTGCTCTGTTTTCCATCTCATTGAGTGGAAAGGACAATTCTATACACTTACCTTTATGGTGTTGCCGTGAGGCTGAACCAGGTCGTGTTGGCCAAGGACTTTCCTGTTCGAGAGCAAAGCACTAGAGAGTGAAGCTCTCTACCTCAGACTGGCATTGCACTCTTAAATAAGAATATTTTCCCTCTACCTTGCTATTGTCCAGTTTAGGAACGGAAAGAGATTTGGTATAGAGAATCATAAGAGCAATGCTAGTTGATATCCTCACTGTAGTGATGTTAGCAATTTATGGACAATGAGCGCCTTGAATATTGATTTCTGATTATGCTTCCTGTAATAACCATAGTTCTATTTTTAACATTTTGATGCTTTGACAACTGGAAGGATATGACCCTGGAGGAACTGCCCCTTCCAGATCCAGCCAGATGCTAGACACAGTACAGTTTTCTCCCTCAAGAGTGTGCATTTCAAATGCAAACCAACCAACCCAGAGCCCACACCCCAACCTCCTCCAACAAGTATTTGCAGTGAGAGCTACCATTCCCCTGACCTCATTATCTCAGGACCAAGTACCACAGAACTAGGGATAGCTCCCATGGCCCAGAGTCCATCGAAATTAACCATTTCTGCACCAAATTAATTCCTTGAATGAAGTTTCCAAGGTGGGGCTAAGTCTACCCTAACTCCTTCCCCCTCCCCGTCTAATAAATGTCCTCTTCCACTAGCCAGAGTTGATTTCTGCAACTAAGAATCCTGACACCATCGCAGATTCTGGAGTCTCCCACATATACCCTTCTTGAACCTTCCCCAGCCCCTCAAGAACCATTCCTAATAGAAGTTCTTCATGGGCCCCTCCCAGTTACCCACTGGGAGCTACTGCACACAAATAACGTGTTCCGTAAGTTCTTCCTCTGTATTTCTTTGCCTTTGATTCCTTTTCTGATATACTTAGTGCCTGAGAAATTTCTCTGAAACTCTACCACTTGCTCCAAATGTTCCAGCAACATAGAAGTCTCAGCAAAAATGATCTGGATGCTACAGGAGACTCTGTGGAGTTTGCAGATGGACAAAATGCAAACTTTTCAATACTTTAAATGCAGTGCATTCTTATCGCCTACCCAGAGCTATTTTGTTTAGATAGGTTTTTCAGGGGATCTACCTTCTCTTTGTCAGGTTTATGGTGTGGATGCTTCCCTCTCTCACTGAGGTGTTCAGAGTCTTAATTAAATAGTGAGTGTGAAGGGCTTTGACAGCATCAGATGAAAAGTACTGGAGAAATCCCTAGGGAGTTTCCTCATTTTGGCTCAAAAGACACAAGAAAATTAGAAAGCTTCAACAAGGGAGCTAAAGTTTACTAGTAAACTTTTTGGTTTTTCTTGTCTCTCTGTGTGTGGTATGATGCAAACGTTGATTTTTTTTTTTTTTTGAGTCTCCTAACTGTAAATGAAAGAGCCACCCCCTACAGGACATGTTAAATTTAAATTCTCCATGATGGGTTAGAGGGCTATAAATATCGAATATAGGGATATAAATAATCAAATCATTGTCTATGGACCTTGAATCTTCTCAACAAAAAAAAAAACCTGCCTGGACTCATGTACAGTTAATACTTCCGAGGGGAAATCTGGGATCCAAATTTTAGTAGAGTATGAAGGGAACCCTTCCCCCAAAAAATACACATCTCCTGAGTGGGGTGTCCCTTCCCTGAAATTGAGACATAATATTCATTTGTTTCTTAGGGTTTGGATTTGGGGTTAATTTAATTCTGTCTCAGGAAGCCAAATGATGATGAACAGCAATACCCATGGATCAAAAGCCTTTTCATTTAGAATGAAAGGATGTGGATAGAGGGAGGGCTCTCCACTGAGCCAAACTCCACACACAGGACCCAAGCACCACCCCGGGGAGGGGGGCAGATATTGACCCTAGAATTGTGTGCCAACAGCAGACTGGTGTGTTTGACTGACTGAGGGTAAGATCAGACAAGAGTGAGGAGAAACTCTGCAGTCCTGTATCTCTACCCCCAAACCTGAGCCTATTCAATCTCCACCTTTCCATGGGAGCCTTTTTTAAATGGAAAGCTCACCCAGTCTCTTTACTGCTCCAACAGTTCACAATGTACACTGTTTCCATTTTATATCTCATAGAAAGTTTGGCTTTAAACAACAACAACAAAAATCTTTGTTTACATATTTGAGAACAATTCCAAAGAACTCACCTAGGGAAACTGGAAAAACCTATGTGTAGTATATATCTGGAAAAGGACATGTCAGTTTCCTTTAAATATCACCATGTATTTTCTTTTCTTTTTTTTCCTGAAGTTATTTTTTTATGTTCATTTGCCAACATATAGTACACCAATCGTTTTTGACGTAGTGTTTAACAATTCATTAGTTGCCCATAACACCCAGTGCTCATCACTACACGTGCCCTCCTTAATGCCCATCACCTGGTTACCCCATTCTTGCCCTTTCTTCTGTAACCCTTAGTTTGTTTCCTGGAGTGTAGAGTCTCTCATGGTTTGTCTTTCTCTCTCTGACTTCTTCCCAGTTTTTCTTCCCTTCCCCCATGGTCCTCCATGCTATTCCTTATGTTCCACATATGAATGAAACCATGATAATTGTTTCTCTCTGCCTAACTTATTTCACTTAGCATAACCCCCCCAGTTCCATCCATGTCAATGCAAATAGTGGATATTCATCCTTTCTGATGGCTGAATAGTATTTCATTCCATATAGGAAGCACATCTTCTTTATCCATTCATCTGTTGAAGAGCATTTTGGCTCCTTTCACAGTTTTCGCCATGTATTTTCACAAGAAAGACAAATATTTATTTGTTAATATATAACAAAGTATCATTTCAAGTAAATAAGAGAAGAATAGAACTGGGGCAACTGGTTATCCTTTTGGATAAAATCAATCTGGATTCCTATAGGACCCCACACCAAAATAAATTTCAGATGCATCAAGTATTTAAATATAGTTAATAATATATATTTGTAAAAAATAAACCAATGAGTTTTGTTTATAATCTTAAATGGCAAAATCCTTTCTAGACATGACATAAAATTCAGAAGTGTAAAGGAAATGATTGAAAAAAATAAAGGAAATGATTGATAAATTTAGCTACATAAAATGTTAAAATTTTTACGACAAATATGTCATAATCAAAGTCAAAAGATAAGTGACAAACTTTGACAATTTTTAAACAAATGTGACAAAGAGTTAATGTCATGAATAAACCAAGATTTTTTTTTTTATGAATCTACTTTAAAGAGAGAGAGAGAAACCTAATAAGAAAATCAGTAAAGGACCTGAATAAGCAATTCACACAAAATAAAATAGAACAGCCCATAAATGCATGAAAGGTTGAAATTTACTCATAATTAAAGAAATACAAATTTGAAAAAAATTGAGTTAGTTTCTCTTATTACCTGGACTAAGATAAAAGCATTTGCTACTTTTTGGTGTTACCAAGAACATGAAGAAATGCGCACTCACTATTGGCGAGTGTAGATTGGTGCAATTTTTAAAAGGCAATTGGCAATATCTAATAAACTTATACCTCTAGAAATTTAGCCCACAGATATATAAATATAAACATAAATAAATATTTGCTAAGCATTATTTATAATCAATAGGATTTTGGCAATATCTTGTATATCCCTCAATAGAGAATTGGTTAAATAAATAATGGAAAGTCAAAGGCTAGTTGCAGAAAAGTGGGTGTAGTATGGTTTCATTTGTAAAAAAAAAAAATGTGCATTGGACATTTCTGTAAAGAGATACAGAAAACTTCTAATGGTGATTTCCCTCAGCAGCATGGGAATTTCATTTTTATTTTTACCCTTTTGTACTTTTTAAATTTTTACCATGGACCTGCTTTACCTTTACAGTGAAGCTCTAGTTTAAAAATAGAGGCTCATCTATCACTTATAATTAATGAAATCAAAAGTTTTACTCAACAAATATATAGAGAAGATAGACTATTTACCAGAGTCTGAAGATAAAAGTCTGCAGTGCAATCCCTGCCCTCCAGGAGCTTACCCTATGCCTTGGGAGGTGAGGAGAGTCAGGAATATAAATAAGTAATTGCCCCCTTAGTTAAATGCCACAGGAAAGACCCCATCTTTCAAGATACCCAACACTTTCCCAAGCAGGCCTCCAAAGAAGCCCACAATGGACTCACTCACACAAGCCACAGCCTTTCTTGTGATCTCAGACACCAGAATAAAAACCCCACCAGGAGACAGGGTCTTCACAGCTCCCCCTGGAATTGGAATACAACCACATTTTGAAAGGCCTTTGTCAGTCACTCAATGAAACATTAACCTTTGGAACTCATCTCTCAGACAGCCTGGGTCAAGGGATCCGGCTCTCAAACATGAGCCCACTCTCCACAGGAACTGCAGGTCTATTAAGCCTTACATACAGAGCAATTACGAGGATGAGGGAGAGTGAATGCTTGAGGCTTTCATGATGGGCAGAAGGGTCTCGGCTATCGCTGTGTAACAAGTATTGTTGGCAAAGTTTCATTTCCCCTCCCTCCAAACCCCCGCTTTAATGCTAACATCGGCTTGTCAAAAGAGCTTGTTTGATAGCTGTAAGGAGAACTCAGAGGTAGAGTGATTTCCCAGCTCTCCATACTTCCAAATGGCGGAACTCCAAAGTCTGCATTCTTCCCACACAGCCCTGCTGTCAGAAGCAAAAATCGAGGTCAAGAAATAATCTAGCACATAAAGATTAACCGGGGCCCTTCAGAGCTCTCTGGGCCCCACGTGGTCCTTCCACCTGCAGCTCCTGGTGAGCTCACACTTTGCTGTGAAGATCAGCAAATGGGACTAATGAGGTGGTACAGTGTGATCCCGCTGGGAATACGGCCTTGTGCAGAGATCCTAATCAAAAGATTTCACAAGCGTGGGCAGAAATTAAAGATGAAGACAGTTCTGCTAGGTTGGGCAGGGGAGAATGTCGGCACCCCTCATCAGCAGCCCCAAGCAAACACAACTTTTATGAACAACTTTGGCCTCTTTTCCTTCATACTGTGTGTTCTCTCAACAGGTCTCCAGATGGGCCCCCTGTACATGAAAGGCATGGCCCCTCCATCTTCACAAGGAACCACACAGAAATATTGTGAATGCTACAGATCAAGTGGGAAGGGATGACAGAGAAGTTCTCACCACTCTCCACTGGTGCAAAAGTCCCTTGACAGGTCGGGGTAAGGGACTGGAGAGAAAGAGTCAGAGACCTGATCTTCTGGATCAACATGGCCAGACCTTGGACTAATCACAGTCTCTCTCATACCCAGTCACCTTGTCTGGAAGACACTTCCTACTTCACAAGCTACCAGGGTAAATGGAGACAACATGAGTATATGAGTTTTGTAAATGTTATGTTGCATTAGCACGTACCCCTCCCTTGCTCCCAGGTAGCTGACACGGACCTTCCCTATTCTGGGAAAGACGAGCTAATGTCTCTGGGATATCATCCCTTCATAGTCAAGATGAGGAGAAACGCAGCATGCCTGTGCAATGGGTCCTCACATTAATTACCTTTTCTACTTTGAGGGGGGGCACAGCAGGTAATAAAAAAAGAGACTTATTTCATATTTATCTTCCAAAAGAGATTAAATAAATTTCATAATTCCTATTTTATTCCTTCACACAAAATACCAAGGAAAGAGGAAAGAGGAGTGTTAGTGTGATGGAACCCTGTAATAGTGTATTGGTAAGAGCCTCAGGAAGCTATTCTACTGTTTTGGGGTCTCACTTTCCTCATTGGTGATAGTTCCTACTTCTTGGCCACTGGAAGGGTGTCCTTCATACTGAGTACCTAGGAAGCCCGTGGTAACTGTGCTGTTGTCAACAACCCCATGCTGTGTTGGAGAAAATGAGGCAGAGATGATGACTTCTTTCAGGCACCAGAAAGTGGAGCACAGTCCAGAGAAAGACTGATCCCCAGTGTGTGGCTTTCTCAAGTCTACCCCTTTCTTTTACTTTCTACAATACAAGGACAAAACCTCCTTGCTGGTCTCCCTGCCTCCTTGTCCCGCTCTACTTCTTCATTGTTGTTTTTTTTATCATGTCTCCATACTTCCCAAGGGTCCGGTCAAACCTTACATTTTCCAAAATTTACTTCACTTCTACTCAGCATTTCTAAACTCAGTTTGGGCCCTTCCCCTGGGCCTCTTCTCCTCTCAGTCTCCACCCATTCTCACCATTCTCACACACACACACACACACACACACACACACACACACACACACACCCTTCTTTGGGTCCTCCTACTCATTGGTTCCTCCCACTCTTGGCTCTATGTGAGTAGCTACTCTTCTTTTACCATTCTGAACCAAGATGACTGCAAATTTTACCTTAATTTTCCACAACATTTTATGTGAAAATATTTAACATACTGAAATATTTAACATGACTGTATTCTAGGCTCAGGAGAACAGAAAAAAAAAATTAGATTCAGGGAAGGACTTGTAACTTCTGATTTGGCTCTCTCAAAGATTCCAAGACTGGCCTGTTCTCAGAAATCCCCCATACAGGTCGCTGTCTCCCCAGACAGGCCATCTTCCATCAAAGGTACAGTCGAGGGTGAACTTCCCCCAACTTGGTCCTGCTCTCTTCTAACAGCCTTGCTCCAGTACAAGGTGAAGATTACTGTTGCTGTCCTTCCCGCCATGCTACAGTCTTCATACCAACACAGAAACAAGTAAGGCTCTCTAGCCATAGCCCACTCTAAATCAATAGAAGATGGCAATCACATTAAATAAATCAATACACGGGGAGGGGGAGGCGAGTGCATTTCTCTAAAAGAAATAGAACCTTGAGAGATGCAAGAAGCCAACAACATAAACATTCACGGTCTAGTTCCTTAGAGTCACAGCCTCTCAAACACATCTTCTGATTATGGTGTGCATTACCTAATAAAATTGTATATTTAAGTTCTTTCCAGAACAAAGAAACAGGATGCTTGCAAAAGTATACTTTTGCAAAAGTATACTCTCGTCTTTATTTCATGCAAGAGAGAAAATTTCTTACAGCTTTGAAATGCAGGTTTGTCAACTTTTGTCACTGCCCTCCAGGTTTTGAGACTCGTAGGACCAGGCTTTAGTCAAGATTCAGACTCCCTGCACTTGGTGCTTGCCCTCTTGCTAGACTTCTCTGATGAAAGGAAGGAAGCACAGAGCTCAGGAATGGAGATGCAGACCTGGTATTACTGCAGCAGAATATCTCATTTCTTTCCCCACACCTTTTCCTTTTCATTGTCTTTTCCCTCTGCAGTGATAACAAATTTGTCACAAACCCACACCTATCCTCTTCAGCTGGGACTTCCTATCTTACCCTCCTTTGGAGCCCAAGAAATGTGTGATGCTACACAGCCTCTGAAGTGTACAGGCAGTGGGAAGGGCAAAGTCTTTCTAGCCCTAAAAGCAAAACAATCTTATAGAAATGTCCAATTTCTCTGTAAGGGTAGTCCTTATTTTGACACAAATTATAGAGAAGGAGGAGGAGGAGCCCTGAAAAACAAATGAGCAACTTTTTAAAAAGCTTTCAGAATCAAATGTAAAATTCATTAAAAAAGTAATGGAAATTTTATGGCTGGTGCACAGATAAATTCATTGCTGCCTCTTAATTCATCAAGCCCACACAGAAGAAAGTATACCAAATTAATTGGAACTAACAGCCTCTCAGAAACTCTAACCAGATGCACACTCAGGGTAAACTAGTTGGAACAAAATAGAGAACTGCTCCCCCTCCTTCTCTCAGGCCTTGACTGAATTAAAGGCTTAATTTTCTCAATTCTCAAAATGTTCAGCAACTTTGTTCTGTGACTACCAAGCCATCATCTACTCTTCAGACCCAAGCTGGATCAGAACTAGATACAAATGGGGTTTCTTTGAATATTAAGAAGCCAGTTCTCTTTCACCATAGCTATAAAGACAAGATTTTAAAAAATGTTGAAAAGAAAGATGTTCTAATGCTGACATTAAATGTTGTCTCATCCAGATGCATAGATGGGGGGAGTTGAATTTGAAACTACTTTCTAGGATAACTTGGAGAGAAGTTTCTTAATTCTTTATTCAAGTTAATGCTCTGGTTCTTAGACATGGTTTCCAAGCAAGCTACGCAGTAAATCCAACAAGAGAACCAGAGAAACTCTATAAGTCACTACAATTATTTGTTTAAAAAAGAACATGGAGGACATGTCCTCTTGAAGACAAATCAGCACTATCCACCTTAATCTAAAATAAATTCTTGTCAGACAGTTGTAAATATTATTTTGTAAGTAAATATTAATCATTCATTTTGACATTTTAATAAAGTTAATTTCATGAAAAACAAGTAACATTTATTGAGGGCTTTGTCTATGTAAGGCACTGTGCTAAGCATTATATATGTATTATCTAATAGAATCTTACAACAACCCAATGAGATCCATACTATTACAATTCCCTTTTTTTTTAAGATTTTATTTTTTTAAGTAACCCCAACACCCAGCATGGGGCTCAAACTTATAACCCTATGATCAAGAGTCTCATGCTCTACCAACTGATATTCAGAGAAGTTGGTTAACTTAGCCAAGGTCAGATAACTAGAATATCTGGTCCAACCATAAGTTGTGAAAGCTCAATCATTAGTTGATAGCCTGATAGATAAAAGCTAAGGCAGAAGCCTGCAGGGTTTTGTCCTCAGAAATACCACAGAGAATTTGGGTGGGCCAATGGAAAAGCTTTATTTTAACAGCAACATAGAGAAGAGGTTTTAGTCAGAAAGCATGAAGGCTGGATTTTGATCCGTTTGATGCCAAATCTGAACTCAGAGGCTTTCATCCTTCTACAGCAGAGCTCTGAGGTTCACCCACATGGAGAGGGGAGAAAACGTCCACATGATCCTACAAAGTACTCATTTGGAGTTAACATGTCTAAGAAAGAAGAGATGATATGGAAATTAACAACTCCTTACTTAGGTTATTAGACGCACTAGCCAGTTACTGAAGAAGGGAAAGTCTTCTGAAAAAACCAACTCCCTAATTTGAGTTGCCCGTTCCTTTTGTCCTTCCCACCATGGGAAGGTCTCAGGCAACTTCTAGACGGCACCTTTAGGGAAGCAACAGCCTGAGTCAGTATTGTTCATGAACTGGGGCAGCATGATAAAAGTCTAGGGAGTCGTTCTCATAAAGGGACAAAAATGATTAACCCCCAAATGGGAAGTTATTTTAACTTGCAATGGTGTTACCACAGTTTATCAATATGATAAATATTTCCTGGTTGCCTTCAAATGCCAGTCTCAAGTTAAGATCTGGAGACCCAGAGATGAGTAATCATGTTACTTTCCCCCCTTTAAATGAAGAGAGTAGTGATTCAAATAAAAAATTAGAGTCATTTTAAATAAGGGCCTTTGGGGCTGGAACACAAAGGTGAATGCTTTGATCTGCCTATACTTTTTCAAAGATATATCTAATTAGACCCCTGGAAATGAATCACTTCAGACTTGCAGCATTTTATGTATTCAGTTTTCACTTGGTTTTTTTTTTCTTTTAAGATTTTGTTTATCTATTTGACAGAAAGAAACACAGCTAGAGAGGGAACACAAGCAGGGGCAGTGAGAGAGGGAGAAACAGGCCTCCTGCTGAGCAGGGAGCCCAATGCGGAGCTCAATCCCAGGTCTCCAGGATCATGACCTGAGCTGTAGGCAGTCACCTAACCAACTGAGCCACCCAGGCACCCCTATTCAGTTGTTTTTATTGTGTTTTGGGATGGCTGCTTAATGAGCCACTTGTAGGGGGCAGCAAGAAAGCAAATGCATATTGAGTTTGCTTCGGTGGTAATTTTGGCAGAATCTCTACATCAGATAGAAACTTCTTTTTCTCAAGTGCAAGAAATATTTAATTAATAGCAGCTTAAACATATAAGGTATTTGTCTCACATAGCAAGAGTCTATAAGAGTACTTCCAGGACTGGCAAAAAAAAAAAAAAAAAAAAAAAAAAAAAAGCCCCAAATTGTTGCTACCAGTACCAAATCCTCTATCTTTTTTCTGTCATCCTCAGCATGTTTGTCTTCATCATCATGCTAAATTCCTCCTGGTTGCTGATGGCTGCCACGGTGCCAGCCATCATGATTGAGTTCCAGAGAGGAATAAGAAAGAAAAAGAAGAGACAGCAGATTCTGGCTTATATCTCATTGGCCAACACTACCACTGCTGACTTCAAGGAAGACTAGAAAATCAATTTTTCTTTATTGTTGTTGTTTTAAAGACCTAATAGAGGCAGAAAAGAGAAAGAGGATGGACATGAAAGGTTAGTCAATGAAGAGTATCTGTTACTCCTCTCATCTATACAGAGAGGCCTAGACCAGTTTTTGCAGTTCCTAGATGTTCTTTTAAAGGAAGAGAAAAAAAAAGGAAAAAAAAGAGTCAGTTTCAAGAATGTAGTATAGTTTCAATGTATATATTGTGCATAGCTCACAAATGGGTTTTGTTTATTTGTTTGTTTGATGCAGTCAGTCTAGGCAGGGCCTCATCTGCCAGTACCAGCCTTTGAGAGGGCAGGCCAAATGGTGTTCCTCCTTTTCCACTGCTCCCCCACAGTGGGTAAGCCTTGCTTATGGGCCCTATGAGCGATGATGATGGGAAAGGCTTGGAGCCCTTCTCTCATCAGCCTTCTCAGGAGGAACTACGTGGAAAAGACTGTGTCAGTCTCTGCCAAAGAACACAGAAGAAGGGAATCTGGGATCAAAAAGACAGAGAAAGTTCCTGGAAAAAAATCTATAAATCATAAGGGGATATCACTCAATAATGTTCACAAAATAAGAAAAGGTAACCCAAAAACATTTGTGAAGATTATGACTTAAGTGGTATTTTGAAGGAAATCACAGCCTTTTGCTTTATGCAATTTCCAGTTGAGTGTCTTATATTCATCTAAAACTGCATACCCAGGCATGGAGTGGCTCTGAGCCACATGTGGCAATTGACGAGCACTTGAACGTGGCTGGTCCAAGCTGGCATGTACTGTAAGTATGGAATGCATATTAGATTTCACAGATATAGGAAGAAAAAAGAATATACGATATCTCCTTAGTAATTTTTTATACTGAATACACACTGAAATGACAATATTTTTGGACATAGGGAATTAAATAAAACCTATTATTAAAGTTCAATTCATCTGTTTCTTTTTTATTTTTTTAACGTAGCTACTAGAAAGAGTAAAATCACCTGTGTGCTCATACATGTGGCTTACATTACATTTCTCTTGCCGTGAGCTGGTCTAGGATAATACCTTACAGGAGCCTATGTGTAGCAGGGGCTGTGGTGCCCCACCCCAGGTCCCACCGGCCTATTTCTGAGATCACCAGCAGCCTCCAAGGGCAGTTACACAGTTACACACATGCCAACAGCTTCCCCCTTCCCTCCTCAGGGAAATCTCTCTCCACTTCTCCGCCTGAAGGCCTTTCCTAGCACCCTAGGAGTTTGCTCAGGGCAGCCGGGATGTAATGCTCCCAGGAGCAACCTTCAATTAGTTGGGGATGGTGAATCAATGTCCCATCTTTGCAGTCCCTTGGAAGGACAATTTTTTAAATTTATTATTGAAGTATAGTTGACATACAATGTTATATTAGTTTCAGGCATATAACATAGTGGTTTGACAATTTTACACACTACTCAGTGCTCACCATGGTAAGCGTAATCGCTGTCTGTCACCATACAGCATTATTGCAATATTACTGATTATTGGATTATATTCCCTATGCAGTACTTTTTATACGCATGACTTACTTAATTTGTAACTGGAAGCATGTACCTCTTAATCTTCTTCACTTGCCCTTACGCAACCACCAGTTTATTCTCTGTATTTAAGGATCTGTTTAGGTTTTTTGTTTGTTTGCTTTGTTTTTTAGATTCCACATGTAAGTGAAATCATACAGTATTTGTCTTTGACTAATCTCATTCAACATAACACCTTCTAAGTCCATCCATGATGTCACAAATGGCAAGATTTCATGCTTTTTTATAGCTGAATGATATATATCGTGTGTGTGTGTGTGTGTGTGTGTTTGTGTACCATATCTCCTTTATCCCTTCATCTATCAATAGACACTTAGGTTGCTTCCATATCTTGGCTATTGTAAATAATGCTACAATAAACATAGGGGTGCATATCTTTTTTAATTGGTGCTTTCACTTTCAGTTTTGAAGTGTGTTCTACACAGTGTCTCAGAGGATCCCCAGCAGGGCTGAGCCCCAGTTGCCCATAGCAATAGCTTTCTCATTAACACAGATTTTTATTGACTCTTGACACTTCCCTATCTTACCCTTAACTCATGCTTCCTGGGATCACCTCGCAAATAAACTCTCTGCCCCAGTGTTTTCCTCACCTCTGCTTCAGGGGGCTCAAACTAAAAGAAGAGTGCAAACATTTCCACAGTCCCTCTTTATAGGACCCATGCCAAGTGTCCTTTGACTTGACAACTCATGCCGAGGTTTTTTTTCTTGGGCTATTATCAGAGAAGATGTCTTTAATTACTATGGTTTCTCATCAATGCATTTAGGACTCAATTTTCAGCAGCCTTAAAAAAAGGACAAAATAAAGATTCTGCTCTAATTAAACAAATAGTGTATCATTTGAAAGGGCTTGCATATTTTTTTCCTTTCCAAGTAATTTGCTTACATTTAAACTGTGCTTATGTAGTGTCGTCTTAATTATCGAGTCATTAAAGACATTGATGTGGCCCTTTAAACCATTTTGTTTTGCTTTGGGGCAGTGGCAGATTCTTTTAGACAAAATCAAACTCCACAGGATTATTAAACATATTTCTCATAGGATCTTCAAAAAGAGGCATAACCGGCAGGACAGCCGGTTGGGGGAGAGAGCCACCATTCCCTGGACTCTGTAGACAAGAATCAAAGAGTAAGGACAGCTATAGGGTATGAGTATTCAGGAGGCCCTGACCTGCAACACAGCCCTTGCTGTCTGATCCCTATTCTTGCCTTAACAGTAATGGTTCAGGGGCGCCTGGGTGGCTCAGTCAGTTGGGCATCTGCCTTCCACGCACATCATGATCTCAAGGTCCTGGGATGATAACCCGGTAAGTATGTACATTCTACCAGAGGCCAAATGGGCCTTTGCCATCTTCTTAAGCCCAAACCAAATCTTGGGACCATCTCACCCTCTGGCTAGAAGCATTGTCCAGGGTAGGCACACACTGAGCACCCTCAGGAGAGGTGGGAGAGAGCGTGAAGCCGGCCAGACCTGCCGAAGGCGGCCTATCTAATTGCTGGTTACATTTCTAAGGGCACTGAAGGGAGGCAGTACCGATAAGTGCAAGTTTTAATACACAGCTGCCCTGGTCACCACTAGTGAACATGGCCCACATTTTGACCTCTTCCTCTTATGCTGATATGAAGCCATGTCTCACTAAGTGACAAGAAAACGGCAGACAGAAAATGCAATAAAACCCAAGGAGAAGTCAGTTGACTTCAGGCCAAAATAATAAAAGAGGAAACAGGATATTATTTGGCAGAGTTGTTTTTCCCTTAAACATAGCAGAGCGTGTCCCTCCCAAGGAAGGCCAGAGTTAAACCTGCTCCTCCTCATCCTTCCTCTGAGCCTCCTAGGTATTCCTACAATGGAGCTTGCTGTGTATTACTTCTTACCTCCTACAATCTCAATAAAAGCTTCTTCTAGGAACAACCCAATTCTGTAGTCAATTACCAGCAGGCTGATCCCTCTTCCAAGTATACATAAGAGGGGAAAGCTAGTTGACTGTCTAATGATATTCTTTACACAACTTCTTCTTGGGTATTTTCCATAATTGAATCGTCTGCAAACAAAATAAAGATTGCTGCTTCTAATAGTATGTGGCACTTCGTAGACACCTTTGAATGAAACATAACAAAGCCCTTGAAACAAATGTTCATTAACTGCCTAGTTCTGTTTGAGGGCAGGACACTCTACATTTCCTAAATGAAAGAGTTTGAGCAATCTAAACATGTCTAAGAAGTAATGAGTAATTCTTGTTTATGAAGTATTATGGAAAATGGCATCTTTTGAAAACAATTAATTTTTAAAATGGTCTCGCTTTATTTCACTTAATTAATATATGATATAGAGAGAAATGTTATATTTTACATTAGCTGGAGGAAATGTCTTAAATATTCTGGGACCCCCAACTCCCTTTATCTATTCTATCCCACTCGATTACCTGAATCTCTTTCTAAATATCTATCTACAGCCCAAATTGGCTTTGCTCACTCATCTCTGTCTTTATGGACCTGGAAACAGTGATAAATGCAATGCAAGTTGTAAACTTATTTTTTCCACAGTCATTCAGCTTTTTCTTATATACCGGGTCACACAATCAAGAGTCCTTCATCTTAAAATTAGGCCAGAATGGCAAAAACTAACCCATCAAAGTAAAGATACTGCATTTAGCATGCATTTATACCTGTCAAGATTTTTGTTATCCCATTATATTGTCCCCTGATTTAAAAAAAAAATATGTTCTATAGGAAATAGAGAGAAGGGTCATTGGACAATTGGGAAAAGATGCTTCAGACTGTTCCAGCTTTCCATTCCTACCTTTGGAATTTGGCAATATACTCAAGGCGTGTGTGTGTGTGTGTGTGTGTGTGTGTGTGTGTGTGTATATATATATATATAAAGATTTTTATTTATTTATTTATTTGACAGAGAGAAACACAGCTAGAGAGAGAACACAAGCAGGGGGAGTGAAAGAGGGAGAAGTAGGCTTCCTGCCAAGCAGGGAACCTGATGCAGGGTTTGATCCCAGGACTCCGGGATCATGACCTGAGCCAAAGGCTGATGCTTAATGACTGAGCCACCCAGGTGCCCCTATATATTTCTGATATTCAAAAGGACCTTAAAGAGTTTTGGAATTTGGATATCTAAAGCATCACACTCTGATGTCCCCCAAAGCTGAGAGGAATAGAACACAAACTTTTGCCAGGGTTACTCTGAAGAGGATTCTAGTGTAGGTATGCCAGTTAGGCCAGTAACTGACAAATATGGGGCCTGGGGACTTCTATATGTTTGCTCCAATATTTGACGTACTGGCTGGTACATTGTACCCCACAGCAGACACTTAAACAGGTGTCCACATGATTTAAGGAAAATAACAGTGTGCCACAGATTATAGGGGGCAAGGGTTGAGGGGAAGGAAATAAAGGGAAATAAAGTGCTCAGCAAAATAATCCAGACTATGTATAGAGAGCAAATCCACTAGATGATCATTGATCACTTGGTTTGGGTGTTGCCATGATATCGCACACTGCTAGATTCTAGGATTCAAAGGCAAATGAGCTAAGGCACTTGTTTTCCACAAGTCCAGAATCTAATGGAGATATCCCTAAAAGAAAGAAAGGAAAGGGGAAAGGGGAAGGAGGAAGAAAGAAAAGGAGGGACAGAGATGAGAGAGAAGGGGAGAGGAAGAGACATAGAGTCTACCTGGGGAGTAAAGGCAAAAAGGGATGATTATTTAAACAGGCTCTAGAAAGATGTGTCAGGCTTCATTCACTCCAAGGACAGGTGGATAAAGGGATCCAGGCCATGGAACACTTGGGCATGATATTTTGCATTTTCTATTCTATGAAATAGCACTTGCAGCCTGAATCTACTCATTTGAGGCATACAAGGAAGGATGACTGCCAAATTAGTATCACATTCCTTGGAGACAGAAAATACATTGTGATAACCTAGGACACGGTTCTCCACGTGCCAGGTCCAGACCAGCAGCACAACATCACCTGACAACTTGGTAGAAATACAGATTCTTGCCCCTCACCCACTGATTCAGGGACTCCAAGGCTGGGGCGCCTGGGTGGCTCAGTCAGTTAAGCATCTGACTCTTGATTTGGCTCAGGTCATGCTCTCACGGTCTTGGGATCCAGCCCCGCATCATGCTCTCTTCTCAGCGTGGAGTCTGCTTGGGATTCTCTCTCTCTTTCTCCTTCTGCCCCTCCCCAACTCCCCAATTTCTTTCTCTCCCTCTAAAATAAATAAACCTTTAAAAAAAAAAAAACGCCTTTATTGTGAAATTATATTCTTTCTACCTTTCGACTGTTACATAGTCATTCTTCTTATGGAATAATGGTAATAAAAGAACAACGACTTTTTAAAAATAAACTTGATTCACAAAATAGACTGCAACCCATGTTGGTCGTCAAAATGGCTTTTTTATGTTTGTTTGTTTTTTTAATGTATTGGTCCAAAAATCCAAACATCTGGAAACCACTGAAATTGAAACGATATGCACAGCAGCTTTATCAGAAAAAAATGCCACATGAATGTATTTTTCTACCTGAAGTCAATAATGTTTTACTTTTTATCTACTTGTATTCCAAAAATGTCTAAATTAAGTTTCAGGTTCATAAAACCAAGTTTCAGCAGTACATAAATTTAATAAATGTCTACCATCTCTCATGATTTTTATTCTAGGATTACCATTTTCTTTATGAACTGTCATTTGGAGGATTTCTTATTTGTGAAATACATATGTAATGATATCTCCAGATAGATGTGCATGCAGGGGTACTGGGCAGCTTTTTGAGATCCCCAATCACCTTGCTGACAGAATAAAAAGGGTGAGTAGATACAGTATCATAAATAAACTATTATTATTTATAATGTACATTCTTCATCAGCATGCACTAATGCACAATGTTATTTATTAGTGTAATCACTGTTGCAAGAATTGTTATTATTATTTCATGACATAAAACTGAAAATGGAAATTGGAAAATAGGAAAGAGAAAAATACATTCTATCTTGAGGACATGTGAGATTTACTATACCTAATCTGCACATAGACAAAACATATTTATTTCTATTACAATACCTTATTCATCAATGTATTAAATCACCTCCTACTCCAGTAGTCATTGGAGCGTTAGGCTCCTGGAACACAAACCTCATTCCCTCCCAACATCTCCCACACCCTTCCCCTCATTTCTAGTCTGATTATAAACTTCTTAGTCCTAGATTTCAACCCTTGAAGTCTCAGAGTATTGTGGGGCAGAATCAGACCTAAACAGTTCAGGTGTTTTGGGGGATTAAAAAAAAAAAAAAAAGCCTGAGTGCATAGCTCACATGTCCCCATCCCAAATTTTGGAGTCTTCTTTCCTCCCAGTCAGGGTCTTGATCGGGTGAGGTAAGCCTGCTGGGCTGTGAATTCAACCTTCTCGGGAGATCCACAGTTCCTATACAGAGCCTTCTCTTTAGTTTTTTCTGCCCTCCAGCTGCAAGAGTAAAGACTATTTATATCTACCAAGAACGATCTCCAGCTTTCACTAGTCAGTGTCTTCAACTGGTTATTGATCATCCTCAGTCGTTCAGCAGGGCATCAATAGCCCTCCAGAAGAGCTATTAAATTAGAAGTCCTTATCATTACCACTTCCCCCAAACCTTCCCTGTGTCTCAGCCGTTGAACCGCCAGTGTTCTCCCTCACTCCTGTCCCATCCCAGCTCACCGGTGGCAGAGCTCTAATGATTCCATAGTTATAGCAGACCAAGGGCTAGGAGGACTCCGCCTGCCACCGGCAATGCGCTTTTCATCGTGCAGTTTTCTTAGAGGCTGCTTCTCTAAGAAAAGAGAGTGTCTCAACTGGCTCAAGTTAAGTCCCCTAGGAAACAGATGCCAAGACAGTAGACTTCCATGCAGAAAGCACACGGGAAGTGCTCTGCTGAGCCATGCTTGCAAAGGGGTGAGGAGCAGAACTGGGAAGACGGAGATCTTGAATGGGGACAAGAGACCTCGACCCATCACACAGGAGCCCTGGAGCTGAGATGGCTCTTAAGAGTAGGCCCACCTGAGAGCACCTGGGTGGCTCAGTCGGTTGAGCATGCCGCCCTTCGTTTGAGCTCAGGTTATAATCTTAGTGTCATGAGATCAAGCCTGGTGTCCAGATTCCGTGCTCAGTGGGGAGTCTGCTTAGAATGTTCTCTCTCCTTCTCCCTCTGCCCTCCCCTTGCTCGCCCTCTCTCTCTCTCTCTCTCAAGTAAATAAATAAATCTAGCCCACTTTGGAGCAAGGGGACTGGGCTGTTGTACCCCCACGTCAACTAGTCATGAATAGAGAGAGCACAACATTGAATGAGACAGTTCCTTTTCAAGAGGGACTCAACTATGGGCATTCCAGCAGCAACATTCCCGGCAGCTGCGGCAACGCATGCTTGGTCCTGAAGGGGGCGTATGAGTAGTGCATGCACCCAAGGGTCTGTGTCATCCCAGGAATGAAGAACCAGGAAGAAGCAAATGACAAAGATGGCCAGTGCTTCTTAGCCTGGCCTCTGCTGACTTCTCCAGCCTCATCTGCCATAGCACCTCTACTCAAACTTCTTCAGCCAAACTGGTCTCCCAAGTGTTCCCTAAAGAATCCACAAACCTTACTGCCCCTCAGCCTTGCCTCAAAGCTTACCTCCTGCCTGAGACATGCTGCTCCTCCAACTCCCACTTTCTCACTGTTTTATTTTCAGCCCAAGCCCCACCTTTTCCAGGAAGTCTTACTGATGGCTTCAGGCCACACTGCCCCCTGTGAGTTGACAACGAATGCCCTGTGCTAATCATGTGACACAGACAACACCTTGCCTCCCCTAGTTCACTAATTTTATGTGCATTTTCCCTGACTTCAGCCAGAATTTAAGTTCTGCTCCTTGCTAGGAAGCAACTTCGGACAGTGAATAAGTAGGTCTCTGAGTCTCAGTTTCTCTGTGTTAAACTTAAAACTTATTTACTTATTACTTTAATGAATATCTCAACACCTACTCTGTGTTGAGCCTAACAACAGACTGTTTCCTCAAGAGCTAGGAGGTGACCCTGTTTATGGATCTTTAGCTCAGCATGTAAAACACAGACAGGCCAGTGGGCATACCACAGCCAGAGGAGGAAAACAAAAAAGGAATAAGGTAAGAGAAGGGTAGATTCTAGGGAAAATGGTCCCAAAGGTCAGCAAGATCCCCAACTCCATACCCACCTCCTTCTGCTGTGACTTTTTCTAAGATTCACTGCTAACGCCCGCCATCCGTGGATTCCAATTCCCCCAACTCCCCAAGAACATTTCTCAAATATAAAAAAGTTCAGGGAAAAAAAACATCAAAAATTAAAAAAAAAATTAAAGTCAAGGGAGAGGAAAAAGTAACTTTGAGAGTTTGTCTTAAAACTTGTGCTAGTTCCTTCAGACTTTAGAGCCCCGAGGCAATGACCAAACTTGAGTCCTAATTTATTTTAAGCATCCAGCTTCCTCACAGGTGTTTGTCTCATCGGCATTAAAATGGTGCCCTTAGAATGAACTTTTCCAAGGCTGGGGTAAATAAACATCCTTCTTCTATGAGATCATGTCTCTTTTTCATAAAGTATCTTTGTTCCATTCTGGAGTTGCTAAATGTGTGCTTTCTCGATTTTGCAAATGGGAAGACCCTGGAGAAAGGAGGAATGAGCAGAGAGGAGGCGGGTAGGGGGCTGAACATAAAAATGCAGCAAAGCACAAATCTTAGCCCAGCCCTGTCCAAGCATCTGCCAAAGGCTCATCTTGAAAGAAGCACATACTTCCAAGATACAGACTTTCAACCCCCACATGAGGAATAAGGTCGGCCAAATCTGCTGACTTCAGGCTAAAGACCTATGTCTCAGGAAAACAGGCAACAACTGCAAAGCCCCACATGTTCCCAAGTCTCCATGGACCTGTGTCTTCCCTGCAGTACTTCATCGCCAAGCTGCTCCTTCCCAGGGTGTGGAAGGAAACCCCTCCAGGGTAGACCATAACGATGAACACTGACCTATGTTCATTCCTGACCACACTGTCACCAACTCCTTCACTGCGCTGCCCATCAGCGCCTGGCCATGGCCCTTTGCTTTTGGACCCAGGGGCACTCCTGGGTCTGGCTCTGACTTTGTTCCTCAACACGGTCTTCTCTGCAATCCAAGAATGTTCAGATGTCTTCTGTGAACACATCACAGATAACAGCTCTTGACCAGTGAGGCTTCTAGAATTAAACGGTGTGCTCATCCGCAGATGAACCAAGGAGAGGAGGAAAGGTGGCAAGGCTTCCCTGGCAACAAGGGGGACCATTTCACTCCAATGACACACACATAGCACCACGATAAATGCCCTACGGGCTCTGCCAGGGGTGTTTCAGAGTCAGCTCTTTTTCCCCAATCTAGTTTCTAATCTGTGCTTCTCCATAAGCTAGTCTTTACAGACTCCCCAAAGCGGAGGTATGAGCCCAAGCCAGCCTTCACCCCTCTGGATCTCAGTGTGTTTACCCAGAAACTGAGGATGCCAGACCAGCTCCTCTCTGTGGTCCCTTCAGCTCTCCGCACATGAGAGTAGCACATGGACCTCACACACATGCTCATGGCTTATGGTTTCAGAGCCATCGGTGACAATGTCCCATCTCCCCCTTCTGAATAAAGTGTAATTCATGTTTAATTTGCAGTGGACTCCCTGGACAGATTAGTAACTGGTCAAGTTGGAAATGAAGGCAGTACCTTTCAGGGAACAGCTAGTCGATGGTCACCCCAGAAAAGAGGTTTGCCCTGCTCATCCACATGCTCCAGGATTAATTACCTCCACTGACCCATTCATCATGCTTTACACACACATCATCTGAATCAAGCTCAACAACGCCGGCCTCAGTCTCTCCACTTCCTGGAGAAGGAAATTATAGGTGGAGGAGCAGGAATCTGATATTAAACTTCATGCTCTTTTGCCTTTTCCATGCCTGCTGGTCTAGAGCAGCACATAAAGGATCAGACCAGCCTGGTTAGGACATCATACAGCTACTTATTAGCCATACTACTTTAATGTTTAACCTACTGTTTAGATATCATATCCTCCTCTTATTACTATAACAAATCTGCTCTTATTTTTGGTATAAAACTTTTACTGTCTCACTGGTTTTCGCTAATGTATTTCTCTCTGTGTCAAATGCTTAATAAGTAAAATAAAATTCCATTACAAAATCAATGAAAAAATTAACACCTGTAAGTGTTCCCAGTCTTTACTAGGTGTTATGCTTCAAGGGGAAAATTGAGTCATGGCACATTTAAGTATATGCAATGATGAATAGGTCTGACTGTTCTCTTGAAATTTCTGCAATTCTCCTAGTCCCACAAAAGAGACTCCCAGTACTCTGATCCTGTCACTTTTCTCCTTAGACCACCCAAGAGTGGCTGTGTGCCACACCAGCTTTTCATCCTGCATCTTATTATGACAGATCCTACAACCCATTCTGGCCAGCCATTCCTTCTATCAACCTGTTCCTAAATTTCTTAGGCAGCCCATAAATGAGGTCAGCATGATTACTATTCAGTTGACATGAAGCAGATATTCTTGACTTATCCTTCTTATTTTCCTCTCTATCAATTTTTTGAGAACTAAAAAAAAAAAAAAAAAATCCAGAAAAGTACAAAGCAAAAATGAAACAATCACCCAACCTCCACCCACCTAGAGTTGACCACTATCGATATGCCCTGTTGACCTCCACTCTTTCCTTTGGTTTTTAAATTTAAAAATCACTCATTTTGGTCAAAGTGCTACATGTCTATTATAAAAATTAAAGAATATGGAAAACACAAAGTCAAAGGTTAAAAAAAATAAAGTAAAACTCCCACAGCCAGGAATAACTGTTCATATTAAGTTAAAACAACCACACATGTCTTTCAATGCCTAAACAGAGCAAGAAGAAAAGACAGATAAATAGAGAGAGGGAAACTGCATTTATTAAAATGGGGTTATTCTTATAGGTGCATTTTTTATTAAAAAGTATTAATTTTAAATTTTTTAAAGATTTTATTTATTTATTTGACAGAGATAAACATAGCGAGAGAGGGAACAGAAGCAGGGGGAATGAGAGAGGGAGAAGCAGGCTTCCTGCCGAGCAGGGATCCCGATGCGGGGCTCGATCTCGGGTCTCCAGGATCATGACCTGAGCCGAAGGCAGTCACTTAACCAACCGAGCCACCCAGGCACCCCAAAAGTATTAATTTTAAATTTACTTTGAGTTTACAAAAGTAAAAGAAACTACAGTGAAACAGCAGGAACAGTTAAACATCAAATAAATGTTACCTTGCTTTTTAAAAAAAAATGTTTTGTTTTTGTTTTTTTTTAAGATTTTATTTATTTATTTGACACAGAGAGAGAGAGAGAT
The DNA here is from genome assembly GCA_004023965.1 of Spilogale gracilis. Classification (NCBI taxonomy): domain Eukaryota; kingdom Metazoa; phylum Chordata; class Mammalia; order Carnivora; family Mephitidae; genus Spilogale; species Spilogale gracilis. The sequence goes on along the minus strand of PITA01016109.1, from coordinate 22,072 downwards.
CACAAGTAAGCAGAGACGCAGGCAGAGAGAGAGGAGGAAACAGGTTCTCCACTGGGCAGAGAGCCTGATGCAGGCCTCGATCCCAGGACCCTGAGATCATGACCTGAGCCGAAGGCAGAGGCTTTAACCCACTGAGCCACCCAGGCACCCAAAAAAAATGTTTTTAAAAAGAGATCTCTAGGAGAGCCTGAGTGGCTCAGTCGGTCAAGCGTCCAACTCTTGCTTTCAGCTCAGGTCATAATCTCAGGATCATGGGATCGAGCCCCACATCTGGTAATCTGTGCCCATCAGGGAATCTGCTTGAGATTCTCTCCCATTGCCCCTCCCTGCCCAGCTCTCTCTCTCTCCCTCCTCTTCCCTCTCTCTCCATTGCAAGCACTCTTAAAAAGATATCTCTGAGGTTAAGAAATTAGTTTATTAAAAGACATCTGAGGATTGCAAGTCTTTTTTAAAGCTACTTATTTTGGTACAAGTATCTCTTCACTCCCTGTTATTTGCTATGAAAGATGAAGGCTTCGATCTTCTCACACATCTTCCCATCCCTCTCTTCCTAGTGTTTGCTAGTTATATTATCATTTTTTATATTGTCCATGCTTATGGCCTTCACACTTTGTTCTTTACCCATAATTCTCATAGCTGTTTACCATGAACTCTACATTTATATGAATTCAGTGTTCCACACAATATTAGCCAGGGATTCTCTATTCCTGTATTCTGTATTTTCATTCACACATGAAGTGCCTGGCTTTACCTGCATGTATTTTCCCCCCCAAGAATTTCATACAGGTGCTGCATTCTTTAAATTGTTCTGTGTTTCAGTATCCCTTTATACCTGGGCATGATCTTAGGTAAAAGGATCTAAGGTCAAATATTTCCCCAGCAAGACTTTAGAGCTCCAGTTCCATTATCTTCTACCATTAAATACTGTGGGAAAACCTGAGGCCAGCCTGGTTTTTGTCTCCTTGTAGAGAACTTGTTCTTTCTTTCTAGATTCCTAAAGAATTGCTTCTTACCTAAAATATGTCTTAGTGTTGAGCTTTATGCTTCTAATTTTTCTAGAACATAGTATGTTCTTGCAGACTCAGTTTTGTCTTCAATTCAGAGAACAGTTCCTTCATTATTTCCTTGACTTTATCTTTAGAGACACCCCCTACATTTATGGTGATTTGTTTTTCTGCATTTTACATCTAATAGCTTCCATTTGATTGCTTTAATTTTGGTCTTTTTAATTACATTTACCAAGATTGTCTCAAGCCTTTCTATAATAATAATTCAACTTTCAGCAATGTTTAAATGTTGTTCTTTGCTGTTCCTAATTATTAGTTCCATAGTGACCTCTTTAGTTCTTGGGTTGAATTCCACAGGCTTCCATAACTCTTTGAGTGTACTCGATTGTTTTATTATCTTTGAGTTATTGATTTATTCTATTTGTTCTCTTATAAGGTCACATTATTCTATAATATAAAGCACTTGCAAAGAATTTTCTTCTGTTCCTTATGTTTTTTTCTAAAGCAGATTCTGTGTAATATAGTTCTCACTGACTTGCTTTGGTTTGTGGTTTGTTGTATCTTTCCCTGGAGCAGGTTTGTGTTGCTGCCGTGCCCTTTATATTTTGTTCATGCTTGACAGCCCTGAATAGACTTCCTAACTGGTCCGATGTAGCAGGCTGACTTCTTGACTCTCTTCCCACTGTATCCAAAACCAACTTAGTTTCCTGTCCAAGACACAGATGGGACAGCTCCCTGGAGATGCTGGTGGGCAGAACAGCTCTGGTTAAGAAACTGAATTCTGCTCTCTTCTACTCTCTTGGCTTCTGTAACTGCAGGGTCTCCCTCCGGCCATGTGCGCGTCTCATTCACATCACAAGATACCTTGCACTTCAGTGGGTTCCTCCAGTTTTATGACGAGCCATGGAGCTTCCCGCCCACCCCCAACTCCCCTCTTTCCTTCAGGTTCCATTCCCACTACCTCTCAGTGGGATGAAGAAAAACAAGGTCAGTTTACTTAGTTTCCCTCTCTTCATATTGGGGTGATTCACAAGACTTGTCAGAATTTTACAGCCTCTGGCTTATCTTATCTTCTGGATGCTCTGGCTTCTAGAGAGTGACCAGGCCAACCTGGGATTCTACTCTGGTCCAGTATCTTCTGAGTGGTTTCTGATTCTACTCTGGTCCAGTATCTTCAGTGGCCAGGTGCTTTTGTTTTGTTTTGAAGTTTATTGAGCTACATTAGGTCTTTTTCCTCCTTTGGTGACTGTTTTTTGCTTGTGTTTGCTTTTATCTTTTTCCTTATTTCACTGGGTTTTGAGGAAATGATGCAGTGTGAGTCTACCATGTTAACCCCAAATTTCTCTAGATGCTGTTAAATTGTACAACATACTCCCACATGCACCCCGGGTTGTGAGAAGCTCCTGGTGTGCTAGCTGTACCTACTTCCTTTCTCTCCTACTCAAGAATGCATATAAGGAGGGCACCTGGGTGGCTCAGTGGGTTAAAGCCTCTGCCTTTGGCTCAGGTCATGATCTCAGGATCCTGGGATCGAGGCCCGCATTGGGCTCTCTGCTCAGCAGGGAGCCTGCTTCCTCCTCTCTCTCTGCCTGCCTCTCTGCCTGCTTGTGATCTCTCTCTCTGTCAGATAAATAAATAAAATCTTTTTTTAAAAAAATAATGCATATAAGGGAAAACAAGTGAGAACTACCCCCTCATTCAGTAAGTACTAAGTGAGCCATTGCTTTCTGGGACACACGGTATCACTAAAATATAGCGATAAGAACACAGTACAGTCTGAACCATCATCATGGGGCCTAGATCCTCAGGAAGCATGCAAACATTCATCCAAGAATCACACAAATAAAGTTCAAATGATTTGGGGTTTGCAAGATGAAAAGTCTGCGGAAGGATTGGTGGTCACGGGGGCACAGTGATGTAAATGTATTTAATGCCACTGAACTGTAGCATAAATATAGCAAAGATGGCAAATTTTGTTATTTGTACTTTCCCACAATTTTTTAAAAATGAGAGTGTTATGAGTGGGAGAAAAAGAATGCTATAAAAACATAAAAGAGGGGAGGTTGGGAGACCCTTCCTTGAGGAAGCAATGATCAAACTGCAAATCCAAAGGAACAATGGGATGAAAGTTATTGTAGGGATAACCTTGAAACCACTCCAATTTATGAAAAAAATAAATCATTCACAAATGTTGGTACTTTATTATTGGTACGGCAGGATAATGTATTTGAAATGTTAATCAATATGTTTTCTCTATATCCCTTTTCACCTTTCTACCCTTCTCCTCTTGCCCACTCCTGAACAGCAAGATTAGCCCGGATTTATTTTGTGGGGACCAGGGAGGTATGGAGACATAGCAAGAGGAAAATCAAACAGCTTTCAAGATTTATCCTAGATTTTTTGGGTACAGGTGTTTAGAGAGAAGTCAGGAGGAAAAGAGCAAGGATCCCTCCCATTCCTCAATTTAAAAGAACTTCTCAAGCTTGAGAGAGAAAGCCTCAGAGGAGATAATGAGATAACAGAAGCTGGGGATGAAGTGGAAGGGCTGCTTCAGGCCAATCGCAGGGAAGCACAGAAATCTCCAGGTAGGTTTGAGATGAGGCAGCAGAGAGCAGGAAAGAGGCTCCCCATTCTTAAGGAAGAACCCTGAGAGGCAGCAAGATTCAGAGAAGGAAGAGTCACTTGGTGTTTCTGGAACAGCTAGATAGGGCCAAAAGAGCCTCACAGAGTGGAATAAAGCAATCTATATGCCTGTAAAGGCACAGGAGGTAGAAGAATGAGCTAATGAATCTGAAACTTATAGGAGAGAGGATGGATGTCTCCTTGGCAACCTGAGTGAACTGACAACCAGGGACGAGATGAGTAATGGACTCCTCAACAGATGCCCGCGGCCCAGACGACATCCAAGGCTTAAAGGATTGCCTCTGTACACACACCAGTGTCTTCACACCATGCTCTGTCCCCTGCTGCAACACCCACCCCAGAATCAGAGACACAAAATGACTAAATGAAATTTCTGCCATCCTAACAGACAGAGGGAAAAAAATGAGATTGCCTCATAGAAGGATAAAAGCAGGCTACATTTTGGGCTGCCTGATTTCCAGGCTGAGAGCCACAGTAATAGCAAATGTCCCCTTATTTACTCCTTACAGTTCCCAGTAATACACCTGTGTGTCATGGCGTGAAGAATAGAATCACTATTGTAAATGTTCACTGCTGGGATATCCCTTCGGTCCAGGGCATCATCCATGAGCAAGGGCCAGTGCTGGGCCACTCCAACAAAGGGATCTGCAGTAGTCAGTTACAGGCTCTGAAACAAGAACCAGCATCCCTGCCCTATTGTTTCAGAACACTGGGTGCACCTTTCCAGTTACTCTCCATTTAAGAATTTGATACAATTGATACATTCATTAATGACGGTGATGATGCCTTAACTTGCCTTTTTTCAATCTCCTGCTGAATGGTGGGTACCTATAACAGTGCCTGGTGCTTAGTTTGTCCACCCGAAGTATTTGTGGAATGAAAGATGGCAACTTTGTATCTTCTAGCTAGTAGAATGTCTCATACAGGGTACAGAATTAATCCGAATCCCAAATGGCAGCTAGGAGGCCTAAGTCTAACACTTGGCCAATTGCATAAAATTCTGGATATAGGCAAAGACAGCCTGACGCTTTTAGGAAACTTGGCCTAATTTTTAAGACTCAAAAATTCAGATCCAGCTGAGTCCTAATTGCAAAAATATTCTCAACATCTGGAGTGTAGAATACTTAATTGATCGTTCCTATCAATACCCAGTTGAAAAGAAGCCTGGAGGTTAGAACCTGCCACTTTTAAAATATTATTCTAAGCTATTTAGGCCTTTAAGTGTTGCGTTAAATGCACTGTAGGAAAGGAACTCCGGGTTCAGTGCTGAGAGCCATCTGTGTGGGAAGAAAGGCAGGTTCCAAATAGCGTGGTTATGCCGCCCTCTTGTGGGGAAATGCCATAGCATCTGAAACATTCCCAGGGAAAACTTCCTACACTGCTCATGCTCCTATATGTGAACTGACCTATATGTGACTTTGCAAATGTCACAGATGTTACTTATTTTATTTAATCCACCATAACAACCCAACTTGAAATGATACTACTAAGATCCCCACATTACAGACGAGAAAAGTGAGCCTCAGAGAAGTTAGTTGTAAGAGCGTATCCAGACCCAGGTATGTTCAATGAGATAATAGAAGCTGGGGATACAAAGCCCATACCCTCTCCTATATGATCATTAGCAAGCATAATTCGTTCAAAGCTGTATCTCTAGTGTCTTCCAAGCATTGGATACTCACTATATGTCTGTTCAATGGATGGCTAAGAGAAGTAGTAATTGCAGCTTTGCAACAATGTGTTGAGTGCCTGCCTTCAACACTTACCATTGGATGGTGCTCAAGCAGGGCTAAGTCAAGACTCCTTCTGATACAGTTTTTAACTCATTATTTAAAAGCACCCTCTTTTTATAGATTTATGCATTCCTCACTTAACAAGTACTTATTAGGAACCTACCATGTGCCAAACATGGTTCAGGCTGTGGCGAAGCTTCCACAGTTTGAATGATGAGCCAAAGCCTTGTGGTCACTTTGCTGTCTTTCCCTTCACTTCTCTAAGAGCTGGAACTGCACTGCCATCCTGCATCTATTTGCTGGGCGGTGTTTTGGAGCATAGGACTTGATTATTAACATTCTAGATTATCTGAATTACTTAATAGATAGTAGTATGTACGAGCTTTGAAGAAGAAGAAGAGGAAGAGGAGGAGGAGGAGGTGGAGGGGGGGGAGGAAGGGGTGTGCCTGTGTGCAGTTTTTTAATTGCACTCCTCAAAACAGCCCTGGCAACAACACTGCCAGCATTTATGAATCTGAACCTCAGGCAGTTTTTTGTAAGGGGCCCATTTAGGAATGGCAAGACTTAGGATTAAGGCATTAAGACCTTAAAGCTACCACCTGTTTCCCAGCTTAGTGAGCTATTCCACAACCAAACATTCAGGAACAGTGAGCAGGGAATGGGATCTTTGAGGGAAGACCAGTTTGGGTATCTATTCAATATATATTTGTCAATTCAAAAAATGAAAATATTTGAGTATATGTTATTGAACTAAGATTCAGACAGCAAGAAATGTAATTTATTAAATTCCTATTCGTAAAACAACAAAGAAACAAAATAATCACTAAGATCCCTTTCAACTCCAGAATATTCCGATTGAAATTAGATGAAAATTGCCTTTCTGTTTTCTCTTCTCCAAGATCAGAGAATCAATGTTAAACATACCCCACCGTGTTCTGAAATCTCAATCTTCTCTTTGTTACTGCAAATGTATTCATTCAATCAGCAAAGATCTGTTGAATAATGCTATGTGCACTAGCTTAATATAGCTTTGTGGTTGGATTTGAAATGGAAGGAAAGCTGACATCATTGCTTTATATTCTCCCTTCAGCCATCGGCCCTTTGACATCCCCAGATGTTACTTTCTCTCTTACAGGAGGGAAGCACCTTTCCAAAACACCTCCAAAGTAGAGCAGAAAGGGACAGAAGAGGTGGCTTTGGTGGTGAGTTAAAGCCTAAAGAAGATGTTCCTGCCTAAAAAGAGGCCACAAGAAGGAGAGAGCTGAGTACCCCTATCCCCAAGTGTCACTGACCTGTGTATCAGCTCTCTTTCTGAAAAATTTCTAAGGAAAGAAAATAGCACATGTGCTCCTAGCCTACGGGCTGTTATAGGCAGCCAGGGACTGGTGGGAAGCTCATCCATGCAGGAGACCATTCACGCAGGACTCACTGATGGTCCTAGGGGCTCTTTCAAGTCATCCCCATGGCTGTCCAGGAAGCCAGAGATTCCTACAAGACCTATGCATGGGGACAAGTGGGTTGAGGGCCTTGAAGGCACCCTCAGGAGGCCCTGCTGCCCAGCTTGTCACACATACCCCACAAACATAAATTTCCCATATCCCTTCTTATCAGAGCGCACCTTCGAGTTACCAGAATCCCAGTCAACCACTAACTAGGTGTCATCTTAAGCAAACATTCGGACCTCTATGGATAGTCCATTATCTTTTCTAAAATGAGAAGGTAGCATTAGAAGATATCAAAGGACCAATCTAGCCCTAAACTTCCATTTTAAAAAAAGACAAAGTAAATTGCCACCCTAGGTAACCCCCTTAGCCTTCAAAATCAATGGCTTTGGAAGCTGCGGATTTGTAAACTCAGCTCCTTCTTCCTAGCTACCTGCCCACAGAATTGCACAAGGCAGTTAGTTTGCTTGACTGCTGCCTGCATATTTAAACGCCACTCTGTCCTAAGGGTGGATTTAATACGTTTCCTACCACAGTCCTAGTAAAAACTGGGATCTAAAGCAAAATGAGATAAATAAACAAGGGATGGCTGGGATGCCCTGTGTGGACAGAATGGCTCACTGAGCTGCTGCCAGAACTTCGATGCGCTTGCCTTATTTGGCTCATTTTGGCTGTGTGTAAAGATGCCCTTTTAAAGTCAACCCTACTAGCAATCACCGCACATAACCTTGAATTTGAACCATTGTTTCTTTAGCTTCAAACAGGGGAAATGCTATTCTGTGGGAGGCTGCCTGGCCTTCAGGCCTAATGGTCAGTTTTTGTTTCCATTCCTTCCAGCAATGGCTTTACTCAACTCCCATCTGAGTACAACAACCCGTTAGTTTATTCAACTAAGAGCAGCCCTTCAGGAGTGCTGCCGGATCCAGCTTCTCCATTAGAGGTAACAGCGTTTTTATTTCCTTGCATCTAAGCTATACGCCCAGCAAGCCCTCTCACATCTTCCTACAACTCCTCCCTCTAATTTACCTTCCACAAATGGCACCTGGCAGGCTCACCGCCACCCAGTCACTTCCTGGGCCCAGCCCACAGTCTCAGTGTAAGCATTAATGTGGCCTTCTTTACTTAACTCTCAATGAATAAATAAAGTTTCTATTCCATTTGAAGATTCTGAGTTACCCTGATTTATTTCTCTCCATTCCCTTATCTCTTCCAGTTCATGGCCCCTGGCAACCTCACATAATCTCCCTCTTGCAAAGCATCCTTTCAAAAGGAGTGAAAAACTGGGGTTTTCTTTTTTTTTTTTTTTAAGATTTTATTTATTTGACAGAGAGAAACACAGCCAGAGAGGGAACACAAACAGGGGGAGTGAGAGAGGCAGAGAAGGCTTCCCACCGAGCAGGGAGCCCGATGTGGGTGGGACTCGATCCCGGGTCTCCAGGATCATGACCTGAGCCGAAGGCAGTCGCTTAACCAACTGAGCCATCCAGGTGTCCCGGGGTTTTTTTTTTAAGCCAGAGATTCTATGGTGCCTATAGGCTCAGGACTCTGGGATGTTGGGTGACTTTCCCCCCTAAATATCCATCATCATCACCCCAGCCCAACACCATGAGAAGAGTGGCCATCTGCACATGCTGGCAAGCGCCCCTCACTGTCCATCATCTCCCGCCCCAGTCCTGCTGGTTTTCCAGATCCTCATGGCCATTCTCTTGCAACTCTACTCCCCACATGCCACATGGTAACTGCTTTCATTAAAAGAGATTGTGATTCGAGCACCTGGAGAGCTCAGTGGGTTGATCTCAGCTCAAGTGATCTCAGGGTCCGTTGAGACTGAGCCCTGTGGGCAGGCTTCCCACTAGGTGTGGAGCCTGCTGAAGATTCTCTCTCCCTCACCCACTGCCCCTCCCCATCCACACTCCCAACCCAAGCTCAACTCACACTAAATAAATAAACGAATATAAAGAGACGGTCGTGAAATTTTTAATCCCCAGAAATTTTACAATATCTCCTGAAAAGAGTGGTGAATGGGGGATTGTGAGTATTGTGTGTATCCTCCAGGGACCCAGTAAAACTCACAAAAACTTAAGCTATCTCTCTTTGAGTGAGTCATAAATATCAGCAAGGAGCAAAGCTGTCAGAGTAGTTTCCTTACCATAATAATGCCGATGTTTTATTTCTGTCTGACTCCTGTGTCTTATTTCTTAATTGACTCTAAGTCCAAAGAAGAAGGTGAGATTTATTATCCTCCTCAAAACCTTGACAGGGGAAATAAATATTAAACAGATAATACAAAACTTGGGTGGCTCAGTTGGTTAAGCGTCGGCCTTCAGCTCAGGTGGTGATCCCAGAGTCCGGGGATCGAGTCCCACATTGGGCTCCCAGCTCCGCAGGGAGTCTGCTTCTCCCTCTGACCTTCTCCCCTCTCATGCTCTCTCTCTCTCATATAAATAAAAAATAAATAGATAAGTAAATAAAATCTTAAAAAAAAAAAGGTTTACTGTAAACTGGGATAAGTGCCATGGAATATAATGAATAAGAAAAACCTCAGTCCTGCTGGGTTTCTCCTCTACTTTCACAAAGCTACCACACTTACTGCGCTTCTGACACCGGGAGAGGGAGAGGTCCCCACCCAAGCAATACTCTGACCCTGGCTGAGTGTTCTACAATTTAACTCACCTCTGACACTCTCTACCTGGAGACAGCATCAGATCCCTCAGGTGTAGGACTCATTCCCACAAGACCGGCACCGTACACACCCCAGCCCCCTCACTTCTCCACTTCAGATGTCTTTTCAAGCCCAGTTTGTTCCCTGTACTTCGACCCCATCAGCTATAACCCACTACACCCTCCTCCAGTCCTATGAAGATACATTAAAAAAATATAGACTCTAAATAGATACCAAAGTAGGCAGGGAAGAAGCTTCCCACTGGCGATGCTGAGAGCTGTGCTTGTGTTCCTCCACTAACGGACACCGGCTGATGCAATTGCCAGGCCTGGCCTAGTGTTTCGGGGCTCAGGGCATGAGTACAGATGGAGGCCCATAAATCAGGTCTCTAACAAACTAAAAGTTATAAATTAAGCAAAATATATTCTATCCTCCTGTCAAAACAAACACATCTTCATAAAAAGTTTGCAAAGTTACAATCATCTAACTGCAACTTGGTTAATATGAGACCGCTGAATTTAATTATTATTGCACATGCCTGGGTGTTCTGCTGGTCGAGTTTGGGCGAGTCACAAAGACATACGTAATTTACAAATTACCCATTAATTCCAAAATATTTCTTTTTCTTGCCTTAATTTCAGCAATATCTCTAATTATGTTGTTTAATCAGATTTTCCAGAAAATTTCTGTTCTATTGACAGTAGAGCCCAATTATGTGATTTTTTTTCTTGAGTCACTGAAGTTCTTAGATGGTTTTTTAATTCCAGTTTTGAGAAGCTACTCTGCTGAGGCTATAACAATTTGAATTGCTGTGAAGTTCTTAAAGTATTTTTGATTAATGTTTCCTAATTTTTAATGTGCCTTGTACCACAAATAATAAATTGCTTATGGACTGGCTCTGAGAATGCAGCATCCACTGGAAATAAGGGCTCTTTCTCACTGAGATTCAAAGGTGAAGGAACAGGGCTGTATAAGAATCCAGCATGGAAAGGGGGGAAAAGAGAATTTTATTGCAGAGAAACCTGATGAACTCACATCAGCCAAGTGATCAAAGTCAACATCAACGGTGATGAGTCATATCAGTCACACATACCCTTGATATGACCTGCTAGAGAGGGCCCTTCCCTCCTGTGGTCTTCCTCACAAAACCCATCACCTGAGTTGAGACAAATCCCAGTTGAGGGACATTCGGCAAAATACCCTACCAGTATCTTTCAAAATTGTCAATCTCATTAAAGGCAAGGAAGACCTGAGAAGATGTCACAGGCCAGAGGTGCCTAAGGAAACATGACTAAATGTAATGTGGTACCTTCAGCGGGGGGGGAGTCCTGAAACAGAAAAAGGACATTAGGTGAAAAAGTAAGGCTGAATAAAGTATGGACATTAATTAACAAAAGTGTATCAATACTGGCTCATCCATTGTGACAAATGTCCCTTACGAATGTAAGATGTTGGGGCACCTGGGTGGCTTAGCTGGCTGGGTGTCTGTCTTTAGCTCAGGCCATGATCCCAGGGTCCTGGGATCCAGCCCAGCATTGGACTCCCCACTCAGCCCAAAGTCTGCTTCTCTCTCTTCCTCTGCCCCTCCTCCTCCCACCCCAGCTCATGATCTCTCTCTCTCTCTCAAATAAATAAATAAAATCCTTAAAAAAAAAAAAAAAAAAAAAAGGATTGTAATGTGTTACCAATACAGGAAACTATTGAGAAAGCTGCTATCTTCACAAACTTCTGTAAATCTAAAACTGTTCTAAAATTAAAAGTTTATACATTTTTTTAATGTAATAGAATATGTTAGGAGGACAAAATGGCCTCAAATGGGCCTCCCAGTAGCAAAGAAGAAGCTAAGAAGACACTCACCATAGAGAAGGAAAAGGTAAAGGTTTTGTGACACAATCATCCCGGGGCTCAGACTGTCCTAGGAGAGACATGTCCTGGGGCAGAAGGCACTGATTCATCTTGCCTTGGCTGTCCTGATGCCACGGACATATTTTGCAAGAAACAGCCACATGTATCTCACCAAGAGCCATCCATAAGCTTGGGAACCTCAGGCCATTTTCCCTATGAGCCACCATTGACTGAATCAGACTGGATGAAGGAGCTTCTTCCCCTCCATCCATTCCCCTCCCCGCCCCCGCAGCTCCCCCGACCCCCCGCCCAGCCCAGAGCGGAACGTCCTATCAAGCAATGACCACCAGGGGGTGCACGAGGCCATCAAGCGCCCCAGGCTGAGCGCTCCGCTGTCTGAGACAGGGACCTGGAAGGGTGTGTCTGAGATCTGGCTCCCCTAGAAAGTTGCAGACAAAACTACGCTTTTGATTTTCAGGTCATGGTAAGGATCCTCAGGACATGTGGGGCATAAACAATGAATCTTGGAACACTGAAAAAATAGAATTAAAAAATTAAGTAAGTAATAAATTAATTAATTATTGGTTCCCAATAAACTAAATTCAAATTAAAAAAAAAAAAAAGATCGTCAGGTCGACTGAGGACATACCAGGTGTGCACATCCATCATCACAGCCCCGAATAAACTACAATACGACTCATTTTAATTTCTCAACTCGGTGCCAGCCCCTTTAGTAATAGGAGGCAATTTAATTTCAACTATTAGGGGTTGAGTTCTCTGTAGTCTAATAAAGCAAATGTTTCTGGTTGTTTGGTTTTGTTTTGATCGCCTCCACTTGAACACTGAATCAGTCCAAGATCTGGTCACCTATCATCTCAGGGAACATTAAATTCAGGGGAAATTGACATCACAAAGAGGCATCATGGGCGGCGGGAGGGGGTGGGGAGGCTTTCCTGGTGTCGGATCTCCTGCACTCTTCTCTGAGCCCAGCAGTGGCTCCACCTGCCGACCAGGCTCACAGGTTGGCCCTGTGACACAGAAGGTTCTATGAGACTTTAGCCAGGGATCTTATGGCTGTCTATCCCCTCTGTTCCCGGCAACCAGCCTGCTGGTTCTCAGGTTCCACTTTCCCTCCCTGGGCACATAAGAATATTCATATCCTCTCCACACCGCAAGCCACACTCTAGATCCCCCTGTGACTAGACGCACTATGTCCCCATTTTCATAGCTTCTCTCTGCCTCCTGATAGGACAATCTACAGAGTCTGCAACCTCCCAGAATTCCTCTGTACAGCCCTCTCCCACCAATGTGATAGCATTAGGAGGTGGGGCATTTAGGACAGGATTAGGTTTGGACAGGTTTGGAGGATGGAGCCCTTCTAAGGAGGACTAGCGCCCCATAAGTGTCCCTGAGAGCTTTCTCCCTCTCCGCGCTCTGCCCTGCGTGGATACAGTGAGAAGTGTGCAGGCTGCACGGGGGAAGAGGGCTCTCACCAGGACCCACCTGTGCATGGAGTCTGCACGCAGGTCTCAGATTTCCAGGCTCCAGAATTCTGAGGAATAATAAATTCCTATTGTTGATGAGTCTCCCAGTTTGCAGTATTTTGTTAGAGCAGCCCAGACAAAGACAATACCTCAAAAGGCCCAAGCAGAAAACGAGGCACAAATGTCTTTATTTCAAACCCTTCAATTCAAGGAAGGAATTTTTCTACTGTCCTGGACATTCCTCATGACAGCCAGCAGCCCAACCCAGGTCTGAGTGGGTCCCAGTTTGCAGTATTTTGTTAGAGCAGCCCAGACAAAGACAATACCTCAAAAGGCCCAAGCAGAAAACGAGGCACAAATGTCTTTATTTCAAACCCTTCAATTCAAGGAAGGAATTTTTCTACTGTCCTGGACATTCCTCATGACAGCCAGCAGCCCAACCCAGGTCTGAGTGGGGAGAGGGAGGATGGGGTCACAGGGAGCACTCTTCCTCCTCTAGTCACAGCCACTCCTCAGTTCTGCTGCGGTAATTAGGGGCTCCTTTTACTTCTCTCTTCCTTCTTATTCCCGGAACAGGAAAATAAATTCTTTTCTCTGTGCCACATCAAAATGCATCCTGCCTTACATTAGAGTGATAGAAATCATGAACTTTAAAAGACTATCCCACCCCTACAAAAGGGGGGGGGCGCGCCCAGGTGACTCAGTTGGTGAAGTGAGCAACTATTTTTTTTTTTAAGATTTTATTTATTTATTTGACAGAGAGAAACACAGCCAGAGAGGGAACACAAGCAGGAGGGGGTGGGGTGAGAGCCCGACGTGGGGCTCGATCCCGGGTCTCCGGGATCATGACCCGAGCCGAAGGCAGTTGCTCAACCAACTGAGCCACCCAGGTGCCCCAATTATTTTTATTTATTTATTTATTTATTTTGGCAGATAGAAGCACAGCTAGAGAGGGAACACTAACAGGGGCAGTGAGAGAAGGAGATGCGGGGCTCGATGAGGGGCTCTATCCCAGGACTCTGGAATCATGACCTGAGCGGAAGGTAGATGCTTAATGACTGAGCCACCCAGGTGCCCCAAGCGACCGACTTTGACTTTGGCTCAGGTCATGATCTCAGGGTTGTGAGATCAAGTCCTATATTGGGCTCCCTGCTGAGCTTGGATTCTTTCCCTCTCCCTCCACCCCCCTTCCCTTGCTCTTGCTCTCTTTCTATCTCTCTTCTAACAACAACAACAATGACAAAAATAGCATCTATGACCATTCTAATTGTCTACCCTGGTGCAGTGTGAAGTCTCCTCCCATGCTCAACAAGGAGCATGAGAGGTAGCAGGGGAGGATGGTCCACATTTAGGTCCCTTTGTCCTCCCCAACCCTCAGGCTCTTCTCCCTGGTGTTCTGCCTCTGTCCTGCTGTATCAGTTTGGGTTCAATCAGAGGAGCAGATTTCAAATGTGGGTATTTACATATATGATAGATGTTTGTTACAGAGGACTGACCTTACACAATTGTGGGAGTTGATTAAATACTCTGTCTTTGTATCTGATATTAGAACTTGAAATCCAAAGGGCAGACAGGCAGGAAGAGAAGATGAAGTAAAATGGGAAAAAAAAGAACAGGCTGGAGCCCACACGAATGAACTGGGGTCCGCAATGACAGGCTAAACCTGCATCAGTAATCGTGGCCCCTGACTTTGATCATTGTTATGCGCTGAACTGTGTTACCCCCAAATTCATATGTTGAAATCCTCACTCCCACTTGACCGTTAATCAACTTGACTGGGTCACAGGATGCCCAGATTAAAACATTATTCGTGAACGGGTCTGTGTGGTTGTTTCAGGACAAAGTTAGCGTTTGAATGTGTAGACTCAGCAAACTAAATGGACAACCCCCCTGCTTCTGTGGTTGGGCAATATCCAATCCACTGAGGGCCTAAACAGAATGAAAAGTAAAAGAGACAAATTCTCTTCCTGCCTGCTTGCTTGAGCTGGAACATCAGTCTTCTCCTGCTCTTGAACTGAGATTTAGCCCTCTAGTTCTCAGGCCTCCAGGGGGCAGATCCTGGGACCTCTCAAACTCCATAACTGCATGAGCAGATTCCTTATAATAAGTCTCCTCTTATAAACATATAAATTATCATATATATAATATGAATAATATATTTTATTTTAACAGCATATTAATACAAATAAGATATATCTAAAGTATATATAGTTATGCATACACATGAATCTATATATACACTTATATCCTACTTATATATTATACTATATATATTTTTATGTGTGTGTGTGTGTGTGTGTGTATGTATCTTATTGGTTCTGTTTTTCCACTTCCAGAGAACCCTGACTAAATACACCCTAGCACCTCAGCATGTGACCATATTTGGATATAATGTCGTTAACAAGATAAATAAGTTAAAATTATTCATTAGGATGGGCCCTAATCTCATATTGCTGGTATCCCTGTGAGTAGAAGAAATTAGAATCCTAATACACACACCAAGAGAAGATAATGTAAAGACAGACAGAAGATACCATGTACTGGGCATGAGGCTCAGAAGAAAGCAACCCCACCAACACCTTGATCCCAGACTTTTAACCTTCAGAACTCTGAGAAAACACATCTCTGTTGCTTAAGCCAGCCAGTCTGCGGTATTTTGTTATGGTGTCCCTGGCAACTAATTCCAGAGTCCTTCTCCATGAAGTTCAAGGCCCCTAGAGGTGGAGATGCTGAAGGATTCAAGGACAGCAGAGCAGGTGAAGGTCCAGCTGCCTCTTTGCACCTCTAGGGTGACCAGAAACATACCCAAACCAGAAACATCCAGGAAAGGAGGCTCTCGAGAATGCGGTTCAGCCTAGACACGTTGCCGTATTACAAAGTCAACATAATTACCTAACACAAAATGTAGCCCTTTCTACCATTTCCATTACAACATCGGCTGTTAAACGGGACTGATTTTTGCTCCCCAGGGATGTTTGCAATTTAGTTGCGACAACTAAAATCAAGAGATAATTTTAGTTGTCGCAACTGGAGAGCAGGTTGCCATCGACATCTAGCCGGTAGAGGTCAGGGATGCTACTGATACTCTTCAGTGCACAGGGACGGCACTTTACCCAGCCCCAAATGTCAACAGTTCCAAGGTTGAGACACCCTGCATTGCATCAAGAAATCCTTCACACTAAGAATACAAAATTTTAGCAGATGTATTGAAAACTGAACCAGGGAAAGGGACACTGGCAGTCACATCATACAATATCCAGCAGCATATAATCACTTCTCTGCCTCTCCTTTCTTCCTCCCTCCATCCCTCCCCTGGCCCCTCATTCCCACCTCCCACATCTCCTGGGGGCTCCAGATTCTGCTCCTTTCCTTTGCAGAGTGGCTTCCTCCTTCTCTGAAATCTCGATACCATCCAATATCCTGAAACTCAAGATCCCATCTTATGTCCCAAGGAATTAACAGAATATTTTTCTTTTTTTTTTTTCAGAATATTTTTCTTACATAAGGTGACATTACCTCTAAAGGGAAATTTGAGTGCTGAGACATAAGGTAAAAAATTTTTTCTCTACCTTGAAATATATATGAGTATACTCATATATTCAGACCAAGACAAAAATCTGAAAGTCTATAACACAAAATAGTACTAAGGCTTAATTCTGCAAATTGCAATTTGAGTTGATGTGCCTTCCCTTTTTGCTTATCTACATTTTCCATTACCCCCCACTGAGAAGACGTAGTTAAGGGAAAAAGTATGTCTGTGGGGATGATATATAACAACATATAAAGATTCTTACAAAATAATACTAAATAAATAAAGTATCAAATTTAGTTATATATACTGTATGACTCTATTTTTAAAGTATGGGGGAAAAAATTACCCAAGGGGAGTACAGAACAGCAACTAGAACAAATTCCTAGAAAGAAACACATCATGGTGTTTTATTCAGAAAGCCAAACCAGAAATGGCTTTGTTTCTCTCTGTTGCTGCTTTTCTGGATTTTTAAAAATTAACACAATGTACATACCCAGCATAACCATCTGACCTACAGTGTGAGGGAGAACTTCAAATATGATCTCTGGCCCTTTCATGATTAGGTCACACGATATGACAAAAGTGAAGAGATTCTTACAAATATAAAGTCCCTAATCAGTTTCCTCTGAGTTAATGAAAAGGGAGATTATTCTGGGAGGACACAACCTCATCAGGTAAGCCTTTTCAAAGAGATTTGAAGCAACAGACTCTCTCCTGCTGCCCTTGAAGAAGCGATGAGTTTATTGCTGTGACTCTTACAGTTTCGAGGAAATCTATTCTGCTAATATTCACATGAGCTTGGAGGAGGACCCCCAGCTCTCAAACACCTGAGCAGAGGATTCATTTTCACTGCGCTGAGACACCTGACACATGGAAACTATGGGATAATACATGTGTGTCTTAAGCTGCTAAATTTATGGCATAATTTGTTAAATACCAACAGAAAACTAATAGACCCAACTAGGTCTCCAATGAAAAATTACATTTTAATACACAAACCAGAGAATGGAAACCAAGAGATCTGGGTCTATTTCATCACCATTACCTACCCATATGATCTTAAATAAGTCACTTCTCAAGGCATGAGGTTTTCAAACATGTAATATAACATATAAGGGCTTGAAATCCTATGATTCTAAATCTTGCCATAATCGACTCTCAGTTACTGTGCTTTCTCCCCTGTCTTGCTTATATTGGAGTTTTACAGTGCTAAAGATAGGTAACCCACTAGTTAGACTCTCAAAATTTTTTCATAATAGATTCTCTTTAGAGCAGTACTCATTCTTCAAAACATGGCACTTGCCTCATTACAACCCAATTGTAATTCTAGGATAAAAATATATAGCAAAAACGCTTACGATCAAATAAACACAAACTAAAATGGCACAAAGGAATATTTTATGAAAAGGGAGAAAGTCCAACAAAAGAAGGATTAGGCTAAAACTGTGCTTCTTAGAATTCAGGACTGGGTTTTGAAAAGGAAGGTTATCAGACAAAAAAAGCAAGCAGTCCAACTGGAGGAACCAGTGGGATTAAAGCAGGTAGAAGAGCATGTGAAACAGAATAAATGTTTCTACAGGCTGAACTGTGTTCCCCCTGCCAAATTCACACAGGGAAGCCCTCACCCTCCACGTGATAGTATTTGGAGATGGTAATCTCCTCCCAAATGGGGTCATGAGGTTTGGGCCCTCTGGTGGGGCTACCAGAACCCAGCAGCATGCCCACTCTCTCTCTCACTGCCATGGACACAGGACCCAGCAGAAGGCAGCTATCTGCAAGAAAGCTGTTACTGGGGCGTCTGGGTGGCTCAGTGGGTTAAAGCTTCTGCTTTTCAGGTCATGATCTCAGGGTCCTGGGATTGAGGCCCGCATTGGGCTCTCTGCTCAGCAGGGAGCCTGCTTCCTCCTCCCTCTCTGCCTGCTTGTGATCTCTCTCTGTGTGTCAAATAAATAAATAAAATCTTTTTAAAAAAGAAGAAAGAAAGAAAGAAAGAAAGAAAGAAAGAAAGAAAGAAAGAAAGAAAGAAAGAAAAAAGAAAGAAAGAAAGCTGTTACTGGAGTCTGACCACACTGGCACCCTGAGCTTGGGCTTCTAGCCCTCAGAACTGAGAGAAATACATTCCTGTTCTCCAAGCCAGTTGGTCTGTGGTGTTTTGTTATGACAGCCTGAGATGTCTCATACATATGTATTAGGGGGAAAGGAAAAAATTGGATTGGGGAGGGAGAGGGGAGGAGAGGGCAGGGGAGGGGAGGGGAGGGGAGGAGAAAGGAGGGGAGAGGAGGGGAAAGGAGAGGAGAGGAAGGGAGAAGAAAAGATGCTTGGTGTCCACGCAGGGGAGTTTGAATTCACTGCCCAAGGTTATAGGAAATCCTTGTGACTTCTTGAACCAGAGAGATTGAGGAAAATGAGTCTGATGATAATCTCATCAACAAATTCATGGGGCATGAAGTTATGAGGGCTATGACAAGGACGGTGATAGCTGACACAGAACAGTAGCAGAACTTCTAGGAAACATGAACAACATGAATTGCCAGGATTTCAAAAAAAGTCAATTGTTATTAAATAATGAACTCAGTCCTTAACCTGACAAATGAGAAATTCTGTTAAGAGGGAAATGGTGGGGATCTGGCCAATTAATGAGCAGGAATTGACAAAGAAATCTGGCCTTCCTTAATGGGGGCACCTGTCTCTCATGCTGGCCAGATAACTTCCCAATGTATTATAGAGAATCAATAAAAAATGGAAAAAGTTGTTTGACCTTTAGAAGGACCGCTCAAGAACAGAATACCCAAGTTGACCTTCTTAGTTGCTGGTTAATCAGTGTTTAAAAAAAAAAAAATTGCTAAAAATGCTAACTATTTCCAGTCTCCAGCTTCTTTCTCCCTTCTCTTTCTTTTTCACAAATCCTGTTTTGCCTTTATTTCCCGACTCAACCTAAGAATCCCTCCCTCGTGTATAGGCATGCCCTCTCCCCTGCATGCATATTGTATAAAATACAGAATGTCTCTGAGTTATTCTGTGACACAAGGATGGACTTCCTCGTCCGCTTTTGTGCTCGGCCCTGAAGTCAGATGCCAGGCTGGAATACTGGACCCATGTTCTGA
Source organism: Spilogale gracilis (assembly GCA_004023965.1). NCBI lineage: Eukaryota > Metazoa > Chordata > Mammalia > Carnivora > Mephitidae > Spilogale > Spilogale gracilis. The sequence goes on along the minus strand of PITA01016109.1, from coordinate 2,620 downwards.
GCTGCAGACTGCGGCAAGTTTCTAAACATGTCTATGGTTTTTTCACCCAAAATAACAAGGATAACTAGCATCTCTTATGTGTTAATACTGATCGAGGCTTACATGACAAAGACATATGCAAAGGGTTGACACAGTGCTAGGCACATTGTGAGTGCTCACAAAGCTGAGTTCTTACCATCAGAACTCAGTACACTGAGGAAACTTCCAGAACACCAGCCACAGTGCAATAAATAGAAAGAACGAGGCTGCCAACTCTTTGAAAACGAACGGGAACACATTTTTGCAACTTCTGAGTCTTAGACTATTTCAAAATAAAAAGTTATTTTTAAAATAATGAACAAGGACAGACTGATAAGCTCTGCAGATGACCTTCACCCCTCTCCTGGAGTTATCTTTCACACGAGGGGCAGTATTCAAGCTGCCCTACCAACTCGGTCATGTCTGCATTGATGCTGGATAAAAGTCCAGCATCATAATGAGATTTTACTGTGCAGTCTTTGGTTGGTAGACTGCTTTTTTACTTTGTTGCTTTTAATCTTTGTGACAGTTCTGAGAGGTAAACCAGGCTTAACAATCCTGATTTTGTAGATTAGGAAACGGAGCCTCGGGGATGCTACAGAACTTGCCAATGTTTCTATGGCTCCTGAACGGCTCAACAGGCAGAGGGCACAATCCACAGTAGGGCCCAGGTCTGTTCTACAACATGGCTTTTTTTAATTTTTTTTAAACATACATTTATTTATTTATTTATTTATTTATTTATTTATGTAAAAAAAAAATGGGGCTGCTCACTTAAGTGCATTTTTAAATACTTTTTTTTTTCCAAAAATGAAGTCCAGGCATATTTCAGTTTCGATTCCAGAACACTGCAATGAAGGGAATATCACAATAAGGCAAATACTTCAATAAAGTGAGTCAAATGAATTTTTTGGTTTCTCAGTGCCTGAAATTATGTTTACACTATAGTGTAATCTAGTAAGAATGCAACGACATATGTTGTTTAAAAAAAAAAAAGTGCATACCTTAATTTAAAAATCTTTTCTTGCTAAAAGATGCCAACCAGCCCTGAGCTTTCGGTGAGACGTAGTCACTGATCACAAACACTGTAACAAATGCAAGAGGCACATTGTGAGTGCATAGTGAAAAAGTTTGAAATATTGTGAGAATCACTAAAATGTGGCACAGAAACACAAAGTGAGCAAATGCTTTTGGGAAAATGGTGCTGATAAACTTGAATCCATGCTGGCTTGCCGCAAGCCTTCACCTTGTAAAAAATGCAATACCTGTGAAATGCAATAAAATGACGTATATATGCTGATCTCTTTCCTATTGCTGCTTATTATAAACGTAGTGACTTAAAATGACACAAATTTATCATCTTACAGCTTGAATCCCAGAAGTCCAAAAATGGACATTAAAGGGCTAAAATCAAGAAGTTGGCAGGGCTGTGTTCCTTCTGGAGGCTCCAGCAGGGAGGATCCATTCTTTGCTGTTCCTAGCTAGAGGCTGTCTTCACTCTTTGGCGCATGGTCTCCTTTTAGTAACAGCATTACTCTAACCCCTGCCTCTGTCATCATATCTTCTCTTTCTGACTTTGACCCTCCTGCTTGCCTCTTGTAAGAATGCATATGATGACATTTAGGACTCATCTGGATAATCCCAGAGAATAATGAGATGAGAATCTTCCCATCTCAAGATCCATTATGTAATTACAACCACAAAATGACTTTAAAGGAACGATATGCACAGGTTTAGGGAATAGGAACATCTTGTGGGGGACATTTTTCTGCCTGTCACAAGCTATCATTTATAGACATTAAAGGGCATGGATCTTGAGGGCATGGTTTTATGAGTTTTGACAGGTATGTATGTATCTGTCACTCATGTGACCCACATGCTAATAGGACTGTAGAAGATTTCCATTACCCAAAAGTTCCCTCCTGCCCCTTTCCAGTCAATTTTCCCCTTCCCACTCTCACCCCCAAGTAACTGCTATTCTGAATGCCATCACTACAGGTTAGTTACAACTGTCCTTAAGCTCCATGGAATGGAATCATAAAGGATGTGCTCTTTGGAGTCTGGTTTCTTTCACTCAGCATAATGTTTTTGAGATTCATGTATAATAGGCACATATCAGTAATTCTTTCGTTTTTGTGGCCAAGTGGTAGCAATGTTTGTTTATCCATTCCTAACAAGGTGAACACTTTAAGTTTTTCTAAGATCTTCCATATTTTGAATTTAGCCACTGCAAATGTTATCACAGAAGACATTTTATGTACACATGATTTCATCTCTCCTGAGCAAGTACTTAAGAATAAGAACATTACATTAGAGGGTAGGTATGTGCTTACATGTACAAGAATTACAGTTAAAAATTTTATCGACGGGTTCCAGCTGTTCCACATCCTCACCAACATCTGTCATTGTTTCAAAGTTTAGCCACTATGGTGGGAGTAAGTGATATTTTGTTGCGATTTTAATTTACATTTCCTTGATGACTAAAAATGTTGAACACTTTTTCATGTGTTTATTTTCTACTTACTTATTTTCCTTGCAAGGGTATGTTCAAATCTTTTCCATTTTTTGGTATCTGTAGTATTGTGTTTCATTATATTTGCAT
>PITA01016108.1:0-47656 GCA_004023965.1 Spilogale gracilis | reverse complement strand
AAGCCGGGTGGGGAAAGCAGGACAGACGGTGCTGGGCAGCCCGCCGGGTGTGGGAGGCGAGGGACAGAGAGGAACCTAAGATAACTTGGAAGTTTGTTTTCGTCTGGAAGCTTGAAGGGAAGAAAATTTCTTAAAGATATTCTGACCTTTTTTTTTCTTAATTAATACAGTGAACGTCAAGTTCTACAAAGAGCTGAAAGACCTCCCTTGTCTGAGCACTGTCCCTTACCGTGAGAAGGCAAGAGAGGGGATGAGTGCCGGGGGGGGGGCTAGGATTGTGGGGCCCCCCTTCCATACCCACGAAGGGCAGGGTGCCTGCCTCCGTCGGCTTGTTCCGTGGCTGAGAGCAGTACTACCGGAGCCCTAGGCTGTGAGTCTAGTTGACTTGGGGTTTTTTGTTTTTTTGTTGGTTGGTTATTGTTGTTTTAGATTTTATTTACTTATTCGACAGAGAGAGAGCAGAAGCAGAGGAAGGAGCAGGCAGAGGGAGAGGGAGAAGCAGGCTTCCCGCTGAGCTAGGAGCCAGAAGCAGGGCTCGATCCTGGGGCTCTGAGGTCATGTCCCAAGCCAAAGGCAGATGCCTAAGTGACTGCCCCTATTTTCTAACTGTCAGATAGCTTCACCATCGGTAAACTCATTTGAAATTTGCAAATACCTTGAGGAATGTTTGGTGTCTCAGGAATCAACGAGCAGGTTGTCCGAATACCCATAGCAATGATGGTCTCCGCACACTCACCGGGCACACTTCTTAAAGGCAGGGCCACCACAAAGGAGCTGTCCTCCTCTGTCTGCCTTCCTCATCCTTTGCCTTTCCCTCTGGTATCTTCCTTTGCCTTGTGTCACAGGGCACCTAGAAGTAGTTGGGAAGTGTTCAGCTCTGAATGGAAAGCAAAATCTGAGCTAAAGGCAATGCTTATTCAATCGCGTACCAACACGAGCTGGTGAATGAAGAGTTTCAGGCTCCAAGAGCCAACTTGTCTACCTTCCTGGGCGATGTAATCAGTTTCTCATTCTGGTGACTATTTTCACGTCCTCCTTTGCTGCCACAAACCAAGTGGGTGTACCTTTTCTGGAGCTGATTTATCACCAAAAGATTTGAGTGGGGGGGCGCCTGGGTGGCTCAGTTGGTTAGGCGACTGCCTTCGGCTCAGGTCATGATCCCAGGGTCCCGGGATCGAGTCCCACATCAGGCTCCCTGCTCTGCGGGAAGCCTGCTTCTCCCTCTCTCGCTCCCCTTGCTTGTGTTCCCTCTCTGGCTGTGTTTCTCTCTGTCAAATAAATAAAATTAAAAAAAAAAAGATTTGAATTGGGAAGCTGAAAGAAAACATTTGGTATCTACATATTTCTTTTTTTTTCAGTTTGCCCATGAAAAAGGAGCCAGATGTCAGTTTCTGATGGGGGACCGGACTCTTGGAGGCTCCATAAAGCAAAGTCCACATACTTCATTTCTTGTTCTTTAGCGGATTCTGCGGCGTCACTGTTGTCCTGTTCGGGTTCAGGAAGCTCACTCGGTGGTATGAACCCGGGCTTATGAGGCAAGTTCCCTTGCCCCGTGCCTCCCAGGCCACGCTCCTGCAGCTCTGCTCTTGTCCGATTGGCGCCTGGCCCATCAAGTACCCCGGAGCCTTATCCGGTTGGTGCATGGCCCCTGCCTCCATTGTCCCATGTCTTGACTCCTGCATCTAAGCTACAGTGAGACTGGAGTTGCATCTCATCCTTAGTGAGGACTCCGGCCCAGCAGCTCCCGTATGGGAGAAAGGGGGCAGTGGTGGAAAGGACCTGCCTTCATTTCCTGAGCCTCGCTACTCACCCAACGTCATGATTTGACCTCACCTATTGATAGACTCTGCCCCTGGGGACACGAGGGAGATTCAGAAGCGGCTCCCCTTCAAAGACCCTGATTAGTCTATGGTGGGAGGGGGGGCGGGGGGAAGGACAGACAGAAACAGCTGATGACAACCCAAGGTGGAGGAGCAGTGCTGGAGACAGGCCCAGGAACAGTGGAGGCAGAAACGAGGGCCACTGATCCCACAGCAAATGGAAAGAGCCCCCTTCCCCCCACAGTCTTCCTCCAGTCCACACACAGTCTTCATTCCCTCCATAGAATTCAACGCTAGTGATGAAATCCCTTCCATTTTCTATTTATTTTTTATTTTAATCAAAGCACACTCTGTTGTTGCATTCTGAAATTCTCCATAACTTTGGAACAAAGGTCCCTGCAAATCATGTAGCTGGAGCTGAGGGTCCTATTTTCATAAAACAAGAAAACAGCCTGCTCAAGTTCATAGACAGATGACGACTTCTCATCCCGGCGGGCAACCACTGAGCCCGGGGCCTGCCTGTGTAGCAAAGGGGAGCCCATTACCCAGCTTTATGCCTTCAGGTGGTCACAGAAAATTAGAGAAGTTTCAAAGAGCCGCTTTTCAATATCTCAGGCTGAGCTCTTCGGTTCACTTCTCCCTGAGCAGAGCGGAGGCAGTAACAGGATTTATGATTCTCTGGTAGCGTGAGCGGTCCCCGGAGGTGGGGAGAGGCCCACGCACATGCACACACGGACACCCCAGGTTTGTTTCTGGTTTTCATGGTTTGGTTTGTTGCCAATTGGCCGAGTCATCCTGACACCTGAATTTTGGCTTCCCAGGCTTCCCAAGCCCAAAGAGTTCATCCAGATGCTTGATTTTGCCCTCTAAGAGGTAGGAGAGTGAAGACTGAACTTAAGGCTGAGGCTGGGCCAAATTTCAGTTGCTTTGACTTCTTGTGTTTTCCCGGGGTCTGTGAAGCCCCTGGGGACAAGGTCTGTGTTCCGGGGGTCTCCCTATACTTCGCACCAGGCACAGCGCCTTGAAAATAACATGGCTCCCTCAATGTTCTTAAATTAATGAAGCCACGGGCCCATCCAACAGCGGCTCCGGAGATCCTTGCTGTGTGGTAGACAGGGAACTAGGCTTCGGGGGCACAGCCGCGAGGAGCACTCCTCCTCCAGGCTCTGGACGGTGCAGACAGCTCCCTCACCTGACCTCAAACTCAGCGCGCTCTGATGTGAGATGGCCAAGGGTAGCTCCCGACCCGCGCTCCCCGGTGCGTGGGCAGCACCCGCTGTTCATAGAGACATCACAGAGCAGTGACCAAGCGTGCAGGAGGCAAACTGCCCATGTGTGGATGCCGGCCCAGCCCCTCAGTGCGCTACTCTGTGCCTCAGTTTCCTCAGGGCTGTGGGGATTGAATGAACTGACGCACACAGACTGTGTGGAGAAGAGCTAGTATTACTACCCGTGCAGATTTTCAAGCCAGAAGATCAGTAATCAGGTCTGATGCCCACTTCTTCTTTAATCTGCAACCCTCCCAGTCCTAGTTCTATGACCTGCTCAGTGGTGGAGGAATCCGTTCTCTGCTTGCTCTCTCTCTCTCTTTCACCGAAGTCCTCTGTCAATGGACCATTACAATTGTCCACGGTTGGTCTTTCTGCTTCCTCTCTGCTCTGCTCTGTTCTCCACCCTATGGAGCTAAATTAATCTTTCCAAAACGTTGGTCTGATGGCGTTGCCGTGCCTACAAGACCCTCAGGGTCTCCAGCCTCCGCACGTCCCACACTGGCCTTTCCCTCTGGTCCACTAATGGAGCGCCCCTGGAAATTTTAGCCGGATCATCTTGGTCGTGGGGGACTGTCCTGTGCATTGTACAAGGTTAATGACATCTCTGGTTTCTACCTACTAGACACCTGTGGCAGCCCTTACCCTAAGTCATGACAAAACATTATTCCTGGACATGGCCAGATGTCGTCCCTGGGGGACAAAACCAGCCCCATAGAGAACCTTCGCCACAAAGCGCTGTCTTCCCTCCTGGAGTGAGGGAGCAGGCTGCTCCTTCTGCCTAGAGCTCTGTCTACCCCTTCTGGGTCTCAGAATCTCCATTCCACCATCCCCTCCTCAGAGGAAGCCTCTCTGTCACCCCTGCTTTCCTGGTCCCCCTCTCATAAGCTCTCCTTACATTGGGCACTACTCCTGCCTGCTACCTGCAGGAACTCAAAACAAATGGTCACCAACAGATTGGAATTCTGCTTTTCCTTGTGTGGTGATTGTGGGAGTGACAGCTGCCTCACCCAACAGACTGTAGGGTCCGTGTGGGCAGGTTCTGGGCTTGTTTTCATCCACTGTAGCCCCAGGAAACGGCCCCTGACTTCACAGAGCTGCTTTCTAGGTCGGAGATAGGCAAGTAAACAAACAAATTCAACGCGTCATTTTGTGGTGAAGTAATTACACATTGAGGGCACACAGAACACAGTCAGGAAGGTCAGCGGGGCTCCTGGAGGAGGGGCATCCTGGACCCTGTCAGATCGGAAAGGTGTTTAGGAGTTAAGTGAATGAGGGAGAGAAGAGAAACGGTGGATCGCTCTTCTGTCACCCTCTTTCTCACCCGGGGCTGAGGGCTTCCTTAAGTGGCCTCCCTCCTGAGGACGTGTGGAGGGAAAAAGGGATGTAGCCCCTGCAGGCTCCCCAGTAGGGCAACCAATCATCCCCATTGGCCCAAGGCTGTCTGGTGTTAGGACAGCACGTCCCACATCCCAGGGAGCTGATGGTCCCTGAAGGAACCAGATGGCGGCTCAGGGCACTCTGGGTTCATCCGTGGCCACACCAGCCACATGGAGGGAGCGGCGGGGCATCTGCCTGTTGTGGGTGATCTCTTGACACCAGGGCTTGAGACCCGGCTCCGTTCCTCACCAGCCAGGTAATTCCTGCGAAGTTGTGTCTTCAGTCTCCTTTTGTCTCTTGGAGAGAGAAGCCCTTGGGGCCGCTGCAAGGGCCTAATGAGAGAATGTCTAGAAAATCGCTTTGTAAGCTTTGGAGCACAAGGCATTTTTATTACCATTCCTTTCCGGTTCACTCAGGTCTGGAAGCCGTGAAGTCCCGCAGAGGCCTGTGGAGGGCTCAGGGAGGCGGCTCCCGGTCACTGTGCTCCAAGCTGCCCGCCCGGCGGCCAAGGCCAAGGCCTGTCTGGACGGCCGCCTCCTGGCCTCCTGGTCTGGCTGCCTCCTCTCCAGCTCGCACCTCCTTTTCCTCTCACGGGGGGAACAGACACATTCAGACGGAGTTTAAAGGAATGAAACCACCCTATAAAGTGCCGGTTTGAGGGAGAAAAGCTTTCCATTCCTTTAGAGAGCATGTGTGCCTCAGGCCAGAGCTTCCCAACTCTTTCCTCCAAGTCTAACACCCAGTCTAACACCCGGGAGGCCCGAAAGCCAGGGAGGCAGGCGCACAGGGTGGGCCCTCCTCGTAAAAGCAGGAGCTGGGCTCCTCTCCTCTTCTCTCCTCTCTTCCTGGAAACCATCCCCAGCTCCTGCGGCCCAGGGCTGTTGACTCTGGTTGACCTCCCAGCTGGGTGGTTAACACCCACAGGGCCACCGCCCAGGCCACGTGTGACCCATGACCACCTCTCAGACACCCGGGCCAGGAGAGAGGTCCTGGGGCAGGGCCGCGATTCTGTGGCTTCTGTGCTAAGTGGGCTTGACAGACGGCACACGGGGCTTCGGGGGAGGCTCAAGTACCACACACGGAGCTAGGACTTGTGCTGAAAAGTATTTGTTGCTGATCCGCCGTTCAAATGGGACAGGGCACCCTGCATTTCAGTCACTGGAATCCGATAAGCCCACCTTGTCAAGGGACAAGGGGGGACAAGGGGGGACAAGGGACCCCATTTCTGTATCCATTTTTCACTTCCGCAGTAAGACCCGGCCCAAGGCCTTAATTTCCTGCTGGGATTTCTAGTCTTTTGTTCTTGTCGCCCCTGCCCTAGAGGGAGCCCCACATTCCTAGGCCTTCTCCATCTGGGTCGGGGTGGGGCCCCAGAAGTGACCTGCTGACAGTTCTGTCCCTGATGAGCAGATACGATGGCTGAATGTGGAAGTGGAAAGCAATCCTCCCAGGAAATCCTGCGAGATCCTACAGAGAGCATTTGTAGACACAGAGAGGATGCCTGTGGTCAAGTTGTGTGAGTGGATGAATTCCCGGGGAACACGGGGGATGGGCAGCCTGCAGCTGAGACCGGCAGGTGGGAGGCACCCCATCTTTGGGCGTGGAGGGTTTTGGCAGCTGCCATGACTGGAGACTCATGTATCCATTTGTATCCAGGAATTTTCCAGGGCCCTGAGGGAAAAATGTCTCAGGGTTGCAGCCCATTTCCCTGGACTTTGAGAAATAATTAAGGCATGTGTAATGAACTTAAGTAGCGAGCAGCCCAGGCCAGATTGCAGGAAAAGCAACAAGCAGGGAGGGGAGGCCCCCAGCAAGGAAACACTGCAAAGGAAGAGGGTGGGAAGAAAAGGGGCTGAGGAAGGAGAGTTTAATTCTAGACACAGTGTATCATGCATACGGGAACCCATTTGGACCCTGGCACCATGAGGGGTTTTGAAGGGTGGGGGGAAAGCAGGCGACCTGAAGGAGCTGTGCCATGAGGAACTGTCCTGTGAGGATCTGAGCAGTTTTCCTGCTGTGCCTTCTCCTCTTCATAGCTATTGCCTCTCGCTCCCTGAGGATCAGCAGAGCCTACACGGGCAGCTGCAGGGACAGCAAGAGGAGCTCTGAGAACAACTGGAGCGGGGACTCAATCAGCCCAGAGCTCTGGAGACTGGCCAAGCCCTTGGCACCCTCTCACACACACCTGCGGCTCAGCGTGGTTCAGAGCTCGGGGGTCCTGAGGTCAGACCTTTCCATGGCACCAGAGTGCCTCTCTTCCAGCAGGTGGCAGCAGGTGAGCAAAGAGAAGGGCTGAGATTGCCTTGAGGGGCACAGGTGTGTGTGTGTGCGCGCGCGCGCGCGCACAACGTGGGAAAGTAACCACACTTCTCCAGTTTGGCAGATGGGGACTCCTCGTCTTCTAGCTTGGTTATTAAAGGAAATAGAACCTCAGTGTGCAGGCAAGATTTAGTGAGATCAGGTCCGCTGGGGAATGTGTGTTGGGAAGACGCTGTCTATTTGGATTCCGGTCCACACCGGATTGAACTTTTGGTGAAACTTCTTTTGACACCGGATTCAACTTCTTCCAAATGGAAGATATTGCTCCATTTTGTCAGTTCTTATCTTTCTTGAATGTTCAGTTCATAAGGATGTAGGAGTGGGGAGCTGTTTTTAAAAGGCATCCCTTTCTCGGAGTGGGTGCAGCTGTAGCCTAGTTTTGGAGAGTGGAGTGCAGACTGGACTTCAGCCCCTGTTCTCTCCTCGGATGCATGCCCCCACACAACTTTGCATTTAAAGAAAGAATGTTCTAGAACATATCTCCATTACTCTATCATGACATTGTTACAGTGATAGAATTACTGAACACTTACCACATAGTAGGTACTAATCTGAAACTTGACGTATTTGTTTGGAACCTTTTGATCGTTGTGGCATCTCTGTCAGATGAGGAAACAACTGGCCAAGGTGACCCAGCCATGGTGGAGCCCCCTTTGCTCTCATAACCACCTGCTATCCTGCTCAACATGGAAAGGTCCCCGGCAACAAGGCGGGGCACGGCACATCAGAGGGAGGCCACACATGCAAGATCTGCAAGAAAAGTCAGGCAAGGCAGGGAGAAAACGAGAGAGCAAAACTCGTAACAAACGCTTGAAGTTGTGTGTGCCAGGGAGAAGCCACACATGCACGGCTAGCTCTGAGCTTTTCTGTAAGCCACAGGAAGAGAGAGATCACAGTCATTTTCAAGATTCCGAGTCGCCGTAAGGTAGAGGGTTCAAGTGTCAGGGGAGAAGCACAACTATTTGTGGAACTAAGATAAAAGGGAATTATCTCCAGTTGGTTGTTGAAAAGCCACTTATCCAAGGTCTCGCAGCTGCTCAGTCAGATTTAAACCCCAGCCGCCTGGCCTTGCAACTCACATTCTCACAGGCGGCCCCACACTGCCCCTGGCTGGAATTGGCGTTCTTAATGAATGTTTGTTGAATGACTAAGTGACCGGACCAGAAGAACCAGAAGAGGCGGTTCAGGAGAGCCTAGGGCAATGGGAGTGTGGCTGGATGTTGAGGCCTCTGTTTTTATGTAAGAGATGTTTATAAACCGGGTGCTCACCCTTCAGGGACCTGCTGTTATTAGTAATGACCTGCTTTTATTAGTAATGACCTTAATGCACTCCCGAACACAACAGCAAACTAACTTTTAAATGCATTTGCTCAGAGAAACAGGACAAATGACTATTGTATGTCTCCCTTGTCTTCCGCAGAACCTAAGAATTTGCTTGGAATCAACCTGATATGAATGGAATTTTACTTACTCACAGGAGTTCCACAGAAACTCCTTCATATTCTCTCTCTCTCCCTGCCCTTCCCTCCCTTTCTCCTTCCTAGGACTTAGGTGAACATAAGACTTGAGTCAGATACTGGGCTGTTCTTATAGAAGTAGAGAGGGAATATTATAAGAAGTATAAAACTGCTTATAAAATTCTTACAGCAATTGGAAAAAAATTGGAAACATTAACAGCTAAATCCCAGTTCAGCTTACACTTCATTAAATACAAAGTCCTTCAAACATGATAATCATTCAAAGGGGTCTTTAGTCAGCACGATGGAGCAGAACCAATCCACGGCCAGTGAGAAGGAAGCAGATGGTTCCGATCCATAAAAATCCCCAGAGCTCCATAATCGAGCTTATATTTTCACCAAACTGTATTTAAAGTCTGTGAAGTCCCTCCTAAACTGAATGCTTGAAGCTAATATATATTGAGAATCGCCTACAGTCTGGCCCCCTCTTCGGTTCGTTCACACGTCTTCCCTTCTTTGGAACACACAACAACCCTGGGATTTGGGTTGGTCAGATATAATTATCCTTCTTTTATGGTTAAGAAGCTATAAGTGAGCAGGAACCCTCTGGAGAACACCAAGGAAGCCAGAATTCAAACCCAGGTCTCCTGCTCTCTGACCTCTAACCTCCACTGAAGATGTGAGCTCCCGCCCCCACCTACTGGAAGGTTGGAGAACTATGAAGGCCAAGGGGTGCCCAGGGTCGCAAAGCACAGCTCTGCATCTTCCAGTAAATTCCCTGCTGGAGGCCTTGGCAGTCTACCATGTGGAGCACCAGCCTCGTACCCTCTTCTGCGGCTGCCGGCCTCCCCGGGGTCCTGGGATCGAGTCTCCATCAGGCCCCCTGGTCAGTGGAGAGCCTGCTTCTCCCTCTCCCTCTGTTTGCTGCTCCCTCTACTTCGCTCTCTCTCTGTCAAATAAATAAATAAAAATCTTTAAAAAAAGACAAAACCGAGAATTGCTATGTGTGATCAATATAATGAAGAAAACTAGGGTGCTGTAAGAGAGAACGGCTGATCCTGGAAGGCTTCTCAGAAGAGGTGACGTTTAAGCCTAATTCTGGAGGACAAGAGGAGCCAGCTAAGCTATGAGCCTTGACAGGAGCTTGCCAGCCCTTAGCATTTCTAGGACTTGTCAAAATGTCTATGTGGCTGGAGTGGAGGAGGTGAAGATCTAGTGTCAGCAGCAGGGGCTGGAGACAAAAGCAGATGGAACAGCCCTGGAGGGCCATGGGAAGGAGTCTCTGCAGCCTGAAGAAGGGAAGGATGTGTGGAGAGATCACGTGGGCATATGGGGCGGGAGTGGGCCAGCCGGAGGGGTATCAAGTGTGTGGCATATATGTGTGACACTCACCTAAAAATATACCCTGAGAAAACAAAAACAGGAACCATCAGCCGTGCAGGAAGAGATGGATGAACCAAAAATTGTACTTGAAGGTGTTTAATGCATCCTTCTCCGAAAATGACAGAATGGATAAAAATGGTAAAATGAACAGAGATAAAGAAGATCTGAAATATAATAAATAAATAGATATATTCTCTTTTTTGCACGTACATTAGTTTGGAGTATACATGGGATATTTGCAGAATTGTCCCTGCACTGAATCATTAAAGAAGCCAAAGAATTGGTATCATTCCACATTCTCTAACACATGAAAGAAAATTAAGGATAATAACAAAAGGACTTCGGTTCTAAAAACCTGTATGTCTGACACTAAATAGCATCACTTGGGTTAAAATATGGAACATAAGAGAAATTGTAATATGATTAGAACTGAGTGATAATGAAGACACAGCGGAATCTGTGACTTCGCAAAGACATTTATCAGGGTATAAGAAAGGTTGGAAACAGTGAGCTAAGCCATCAACTTGAGAGATCAGAAAAGAAAAAAGAGAGAACACCAAGAAGAACTCAACACGTAGGAAGTAAGAAAAGCCAGAGCAGAAGTCCATGAAGCAAGGAGTGACAACAAAAAAGAAGATTAATAAGACAAACCTGGTTCTTCCCAGAGTCATAAAATGGGTCTCTGTCAAGGCAGATAGAAACAAAAAAGGATAAGGGACAAATAAACAAAATACAGGAAAATATAAACGTGAGAGAATTTTTAAAGTCCTGCTACTGACTGAAAGTTTGAGTGCCCCCAAGTCCTTATGTGGGCGTCCGAATCCCCAGTGTGAAGGTATTCGGAGGTGAGGTCTTGGGAGGTAATTGGCTTTAGATGAGCTCATGAGGATGGAGCCCTCACGGTAGGACTAGGGCCCTTACCAAGAAGAGGTCTGGCTCTCTTCACGCACACGCGGAGCAAGAGCCATGTGAGCGCACGGGGAGAAGGCAGCTGTCTACAAGGCAGGAAGAGAGCCCTCACCAAGAACCAGGAACTGAATCTCCAGGCACTTTGATCCTGGATTTTCTAGCCTCCACAAGGACAGGAAAATAAATGTTTAAGCCACCCAAGCTTCAACATGCTATTTTGTTGAGCTCACTAACACAAGCACGTGATGAAATTAAAACCTACCCAAGGTTGAAAATATCTCAAATTGAAAATCATTTAGTACACCCAACCTGGGGCACCTGGGTGGCTCAGCCACTTAAGCATCTGCCTTCAGCTCAGGTCATGATCCCGGGGTCCTGGGAACGGGCCCTGTGTCCAGCTCCCTGCTCAGCGAAGAGTCTGCTCCTCCCTCTGCCTCTGCTCATCCTGCCCCCAACCTCCTTGCTCATGCTTTCTCACCCTCACTCTCTCTCTCGCTCAAGTAAATAAATAAAATCTTTAAAATGATAATAATACAGCTGACATACCCAACGTCAGAGCTTGGCCAAAATGGTGAGACAGGCCTCAGATAGCGGAAGAGACACATTTTGGGTTCTAAGAGGAGGAGGAGGGAGAGAAGGTGCTGACACAAGAATATTGGAAACTTGGTGGTGAAGAGAGCACAGAGTTTGTTCTAGAGACTTGTATTTGCTCAGTAAAACATGAAGACAGATCAGTAGCTGAGAGCAGGGATGAGGAAAAACTGGGGAGAAGGTGCCAGAGTTCTGAGGCTGGAAGATAAGGCATAAAACAGTCGTTAAGCCACGGGATACAAGACTCAGACCGGCTTTGTAACCCCAGAGCCTGGTCCTGGCATGTGCTCAGTTAGGGCGTGAGGAATGACCGACGGGGTGGGGGCCAAGGGGGCTGCCTTGTGGACACAGGGGCTGGGCAGAGCATTCAGGTGGGTACCTTGGGCCTGCATGACAAAAATCAGAGAGCACTAGATCTGATTATCTGTTGTATAGACCTGGTTCCACCTCGACCCCTCTGGGCATTCCTGTGAACTCATTTCTGGGCTTTGGTTTTTCTCATCTGGAAAACGGAAATAATGGTGCCTGTTGCCTTCACACCTTACAGAGCTGGTGTGAAGATTGTGTGGGTGACTTCAGCTGTCACCCCTTCCAGATCCTTCTCACTCTCCTGCCTGGCTCTGCGCCCTGGGAGGCTGAGCTCGATGGACTGCAGCTTCTGCTCCCTTAGCCCTCTGACCTCCCTGCGGGCTCAGGCAGCCGGAGGCGAGTAGAAGGCGAGGACAGGGCTTCCATTCCCTACTGGCTCTGCTGCCATTCTGGCAATGCCCCGTTCCTCTCTACAGCTGCAGGTCCTGTGAGGCAGCCCCAGGCCCGCAGCTCCGGCTCTCTTGGGCTCAGACAACACCCTTCCCTCGGCCTGCCCCTGCCTGCCCTAGGGTAGTAGCAGGCCCTCCTGCTGCCGCGGCCTGGATAGTGCCTGTGACCTGGCCAGCCCTCCCTCAGTAGTCCCTTCACTCAACTCTTAAATCAGTGTCTTTGGAGGGTGCCCTCTATTCAAGTCAGGCCAAAGACAGAATGGTCATCCAGGTGCTGAACAAAGGTGAGGTAAGTGGGGGCAGGGAGAGGGGGTAGTGTAAAGGTAAGGGACCATGTATAAATTCTGGCATGGTCTGACCTGAGAAAAAGGATTCTGCTTGCTTCCCCATGGCCTTGAAGTGGGAAGAAAGTTCTATTCTCTGGGAGCAGAAAAAGCTCTGCTTAATGCTGAGGTGTGAGGGCGCTGCAGAAACCAGGCCTCCATGTCCCACCTGACAGAGGGTCCAGGTGTAGGAAAGGCAGGCCTTGTCCTTGGACCCAACGTGCTCCGGAAGACACCGACAGTGGGCAAAGCTCCTCAGGTTTCCCACAAGAAACAAACAAGCCTGCCCAAAGAGCACCACAGACAAGTCATTGAGGAGGGCAATAAAAAAATCATTGCTGAGACCAGCCATTCGTTATGTAAGTCAGTCTCCATTGACAAGCTTCTCTATATGTTGCTCTCCTCTGTTCATTCAGTGTGTTTTTAGGGTGTGTGTGCCAAATGGGGGAAAGGGAAGTGGGGCCCAGGGTCCCAGCTCTGTCATGTGATGGACAAGCCCTCGTCATCTCTTCTTGCCTCACCCTGCTTGCCCCAGTTCCTTATCGAGCTTCCCCAAATAAACCCACTGGGGCAGGCCTGACAGCATCCAGGTTCATTGTCGCAGTCTCTGCTGGTCACGTCCACATCCAGTGGGCCAGCAGACCCAGCGGCACCTGACATGAACCCCTTTATATCCGCGCGCCTCCCCAGCTGCAGCCAGCCACGCCCCATCCGGTTCCTCCGGAGCAAGTCCCATGGACGGCATCCTGTGAGCCTGAGTTATTCAAATCGAATCCCCTCCTGTGGAGGCTCTGTTTCCTCATCAATAAAAACAGTCACCTTGGCTGTCCCCAGGCTGGCTCGGGGGTGCCTGGCAGGGGGCCTAGCACACAGAAGACAATCAGTAATGGAGAGTGCCTCCTTGCCTTCACCCTGGGCTTCTACCGCTGCTGGGATACCTGGGTCCCAGGCCTTTCCCCGAGGAAACCACCGCTAGCGTGAGCACAAGGCACGGGCTCTCGCTGGACATTCTCTGACTTTCCTGCCTCCCTCTCTGAGGATGACCGCTGGGCCTAGGCTACACTGTACCTACTTCATCCGGGTTCCAGCCGCCTTCTCCCCGTCCCATCCTGCTTTCAGCATAAACCTGTCTGATTACGGTTTCTCTGAGCCCCAAAACTCCATATTTCTTTATTTATAGAAGATAATGAAACCCTTCTTTGAGGTCTATAAATTGGGTGCAAATATTCTGTATTCGCTCAGGGAAGAGGGTAGAAGATTTGTCATCCTCTAACATTTATTTATATATGACACTTAAATATTCAGTCTAGTCTGCATAAATTTGACCTAAAATTAGTATAACAACTATCATGATCTTTACCTCGATGTCTAATCAGTAATAACTTTATTGGATCATTTAGAACATTTGTGTTTGGACAAGGTGTGGACAGCTTGGATCTCTTGAGGGTGTTCGGCTTGCTTTCATTTGATAAAATTTTTAGCAGTGAGTAGAGGCATTAAATATCGTCCCTTGGCCCAACATTGGAGTTGGTTCATAGCTGAGTGCCTTTGTGGAGGGATTGCGAGAGGGAGGGAAGGGGTGAGTTCCAGCATTCCACTTTCACTTTTCATTTTGTGCCATTGAGGTGATCTGACTTCACATTCATGTCATTCTTTTTTACGAAAGTCAGTGGTGACCGAGACTGGGGGCTTGTCGCGGTTGGGGGGGGGGGGTGTTCTCTTCTCTTTTTCCTGTATTTAAAAATGTAAATGCTGGGGCGCCAGGGTGGCTCAGTTGGTTACACAACTGCCTTAAGCTCAGGTCATGATCCCGGAGTCCCGCTTCTCCCTCTCTCACTCCCCCTGTTTGTGTTCCCTCTCTGGCTGTGTTTCTCTCTGCCAAATAAATAAATAAATAAAAATATTTTAAAAAATGTAAATGTTATGTAATTTATATTTATAATATGCACTATTATATGTATGGTATATATTTTACATACAATATTTTAATAGTTCGTTAAGGTATAATAAACAATAAGATACACATGTCTACACCCGTGAAACTATCACCACAACCAAGATAATGAATAGATCTCTTCTTCCAACAAATGTCCTCGTGCGCCTTGACAATCCTTCCCTCCCATGTTTCTACCCTACCCCTCCCATGCCCCAAAACACTGATCTGCTTTATGTCAGTAGAGATTATTCTGCATTTCTAGAATTTTCTATGAATGTAATCACATAGTAAGTATCCTTTTCAGTCTGGCTTCTCTCACCATAATTACTTAAAGACTTATCCATGTTGTTGAATATATCACTAGTTTATTCATTTTTATTGTTGAAGAGTATGCTATTTTGGAATATACCAGATTTGTTTCCACTTTGGGGCTAATTCAGGTTATTCCTAAGAAGGCTGCTATGAGCAGTCAGGTACAAGTATTTTATGGACTTTCTCCAGGGCAAATACCTAGGAGTGGAATGGCCTGATCACACGGTAGGTTATATTTACCTCTTCAATAAACTTACAAAGTTGTTGCACCATTTCCCATTCCCATCAGCCAGTGTATGAGGGTCCCAGCCCCCTGAGTCCTTGCCAGCACATGCTTATGGTCAGACTTTTCATTGTAGACATTCTCTGTATCTCGCTGTGATTTTAATTTGCTTTTCTCTCATGACTAGGGATGTTGAGTATATTTTCATGTGCTCATTTGCCATCCATAGTTCTTTCTTTGATCTGTTCAGGTCTTTGGCCTTCTAGAAAAAAATTCAATTATTGGTTAGTCATTAGAGTTTCAGAGTTCCTTATACACAGGCTTACCTCGTGGTACGGTGTTTTGCTCCCTGTGCTCTGCAAACATTGTTTTTACAAAGTGAAGGCCTGTGCTCATCTTGTTGAGGGAGTCTCCGGGAGACATTTTTCCAAGCTGCATTTGCTCCCTCTGTGTCTGTGTCACATTCTGGTAATTCTTGCACTCTTTCAAACTTTTTCATTATTACCATATTTGTTATCCTGATCTGTGATCAGTGATTGTGACTCACTCAACGTATAGATGATGGTTAGTATTTTTTAGCAATAAGGTACTTTTCAATTAAGGTTGTACATTGTTTTTTAGACATAATGCAGTAGTTTCTCCTGCATAGGATTAAGGGTCTCCAGACATTTTTCTGGAATCTTCTAAGTCTTCTAAGAGGGTAGAGAGATGTGAAAAGTCAAACAAATAGGAAACAGGCTTTTCAGAGAAAATAGCTGGAGAGAAGAACAAACATATAAGAAGTTCTAATTGGTATTAGAATAATAATTATCCTCACTTAGGAACATATTGCAGGCAAGATCAAGACCAAATGAGAAGAGAACCATCAGGACACAAGAAAGAAGTCATGGAAAATAAAAAAGATGATTGTTGCAAGGCAAATCAATGATCCTAATCTTGTCGAGCAGGTATATTTGTCTACATGGGTTGCCATAGCAAAACACTACAACATAAATGGCTGGAAATCCAAAATCAAGGTGTTGGAAGGTTTAGTTTCCAGTGAGTCCTCTACTGGCTGACAGGCCATCTTTTGCTGGGCATGTGAACTCAAGGTGTGTCTTACTCTTCTTATAATAACACCAGGCATCCTGGATTGGGGCCACTGGTATAACCTCATTTAAACTTGACTATTCTTTTTTTTTAAGATTTTATTTATTTATTTGACAGAGAGAAACACAGCAAGAAGGGGAACACAAGCAGGGGAGTGAGAGAGGGAGAAGCAGGCTTCCCGCTGAGCAGGAAGCCCCATGCGGGGCTCGATTCCCGGTCTCCGGGATCATGACCTGAGCTGAAGGCAGTTGCTTAACCAACTGAGCCACCCAGGTGCCCAAACTTGACTATCTCCTTAAAGGCCCTGTCTCCAAAGACAGCCAGACTGGGGTTTAGGGCTTCAATATATGAATTTGGGGGAAAATCAATGTGGTCCATAACAGTGGGGAATTGAAAAATACTGTCTACAGTCAACGGAAAAGAAATGAAAGCAGGCATGTCTATTGAAGGAACTTAAGATTTGAGGAACCTAACTGACAACTGTATTAGAGCATCTAGCTAGGCCAAGGTAGAACTAGAGACTTATATCCTCACCTAGGAAAGCAGAAAGTCAGTGGACACCATTCTGAATTCATAAATTAAGAAACAGTGGTACAAACTGAGGGACTTGGAGGGAGGGGGGTGGAGGGATGGGAGAGCCTGGTGGTGGGTACTGGGGACACCTAAAGCGGGGAGCACTGGGTGTGGGGAATGGGGAATGAATCTTGAAACACTGGAAAAAAAATTTAGTAACAATAAAAAAAAAAAATTAAAAAAAAAAAAAAAAAAAAAAAGAAACAGTGGTAGACACAGATTATCGAGCCAGAACAAAAAGGTGCAAGAGTTAAAAGGGGTTATCCCCAGGAAGACTCAACAGAAGTGGGAGGTGTAGTCACTGTCGCTTTCAGTGTGAACCTCTCCTTACTATTTGGAGCCTCATCCATGCATCTGATAAAAATTTAGCAAAAACTACCAACCAAGTTAAAGCAAAACTGTGGCCTCCCAGCTGCTCTTTTCCTTTCCCACCAGTGAGATCTTTCTTCAATATTTCCAAACATAGAGTCCATTTTGCAATCATAAGCCTGGCCATTACAAGCTCAGCTCTCACTCAGCATTACCAATTTTCTTTTTAATCCTGTTCTGGTTTTATCTTTACGTGTGTTTATTTCCACAATCAGATTGTAGTTCCCTTCAAGACTTATCTCTGGCTCACTTCCAGTGCTTTGAACAATAACCTGGCACATGGAGAGGCTCAGGGAATATTTGCTTTATAAACACAGATCTTGTTATCCCTCTGGAAAGCAATTCTGCTCAGCATCTCGTCATCAATTTTGTCCCAGCCCTTGGAAACCAGTGCAGAGAGATCCTCATTAAGTTCATTTAAAGACAATATGGCCACAGTACATTTACACTTTCAGTATACATTTAAGAAAGAGATATCAGAAAATGCTATTTAAAATGCCTAGGAGAAACCCTCCCCCTGTTTACTTAAGCATAATCTTTTTAAACCTTATATGTATCTTCTGCTTTACTCATTCATCCATTAATTTGTCCTTAGTGGGTCCTATTATGAGCAAAACTCTGTATAAATGCACAATTTTATAAGTCACATCCTGACCTCATACAGATTATGAGCTGCCCCCAAATGTGGAAGTCAAGGCCATTATGTAAATCCAGAATTTATATTGCAAAAACACTAAAGGTATACAGGTGCTCCACTTGGATAAAATATATGGTTTTGCTGAAAGCTTAGTTAGAAATTAAATTGTTTTGTCAAGTAAATCATATTCCATCATTGCTTAATGCTACCTTGGAGATTTCTCTCCTGCATTTGTGATTCATGCTAGTCTGACCACAGTTCCTGGGATTCTGGCTCTAAGTTCCCTAAGCTCTAACCTCTCCTTTACAGAGCTCATGATCTGTGAACAATGCATTGGTCAGTTGTCTCAAGGAATGCACTGTGAGGGCCAGAGGGGCTTTGGGGAAGAAGATGGCCATTCTCTGTGTGGTCTCTTTGGTACAAAAGAGGCAGTGAAGCACTTTGGAGCAGGATATCCATGACTTCTAACCCTGAGAATGCTTTTATGCCTGGGTTCCTGACATCTAGACCCTTAAGTTCTCAGGTTATTTCAAGTCTCCCAGGGACCAGATCAGGATGGTGGTGGAAGAACAAGCAGTGAGTAAATGATTTGCTCAGGATCCTCCCTGTGGTCTTGAGTTAAATCTGAGTACTCTATTATCCAAAAGTATTTATCGAGAACTTACTCAGGCCTTTCAGAAGCCCCATAGCTGCACTTCCTACTGATTATTCCCTAAGACATGAGCTCTACTGCTGAAAGTCTACTCCAGGTGGACATTTAAACATATAATTAGAATATACTGTGTCCCATACAAGAATTGAAGCAACCAAGAAATTCAGAAGCAGCCCATAAGAGATAAGGAATGAATGATTCTGTTTGTGTAGGCTGAGAAAAATATGGGTAATCAGATCTGCTTAGGAATTTGAAGGATGAGTAGGTGTTTGTCAAATATATATGGTAGGAGAGTCTAAATAGTGGGAGCAGCCTGTAAAAATAAAGTTGTCTGTGATTACATGGAATCTCTATTGTCTATCACCAGATCTGCATATATACCTGCATCTCTGTCCATTTTATTTTATTTTATGTTTAATTTCCTTTTAAGGTAGAACAAGTATCCCTCAGGGAAGCTGACATCTTTCTGGCACTGGGTTTTTCATTATTAACATGATCTTCCTTATTGTCTTTCAGATTTTTTTTCCCCCACAAAGATCTTATACATGTTTGGATACCTTCTCTTTGGGGTTGTTGTTGTCATTATAGATACTAACTTTAAAAAATTATTATTTCTATTTGGATGGGGAAGAAAAAAATACACTTTTGTATATTTATTTTATATCCAGCTACCTGCTAAATTTCCTTCATTCCAATAATTAGCAAATTATTTTCAATTGTCCATATAGACAATCATGTCACCTGCAAAAAATGACTAATTTGTTTCTTCCTTTAAAATTCTTACACCTTCTATTTATTTTTCTTGTATTGTTTCACTGATTATAAACTCCAATATAGTAGTGAACTGATATAGTATGAGCTGACATCTTTGTCTTATCCCTGATTTTAAGTGTCACATTCATTCTTTCTGACCTCCACCCTCACTTCCCTGAAACGGCTCTTGCTACGGCCACCAATGATCTCTACATTGCTGCATTTAAAAGATATTTTTAAATGATGGTTGTTTGATCTTAGTTCCAATGACATCACTGATCACCTCTATTCTTTTTTAAAAGATTTTATTGATTTATGAGAGAGAGAGTACATGATTCAGGGATAGGCAGAGAGAAAGGGAGAGGGAGAAGCAGACTCTCCACTAAGCAAAGAGCCCAACTCAGGGCTCAATCCTTGTGCCCTGGGATCATGACCTGAGCCAAAGGCAGATTCTTAACCAACTGAGCCACCCAGGTACTTCTGATCACCTCTATTCTTTTTTTTTTATTATTGTTACTTAAATTTTTTTTCCAGTGTTCCAAGATTCATTCTCCATTCCCCACACCCAGTGCTCCATGCAATAGGTACCCTCAGTACCCACCGATCAAAATTCCACCAACATTCTTCAAAACGTTGTAACAAACAATCCTAAAATTTATATGAAACCAAAAAAGACCCCGAATCACTAAGGAATTGCTGAAGAAGAAAAGCAAAACTGGGGGCATCTCGTTACCTGACTTCAGGCTTTATCACAAAGCTGTGATTATCAAGACAGCATGGCACTGGCACAAAAACAGAGAAATAGACCAATGGAACAGAGTGGAGAGTCCAGATATGGACCACAAATTTATGGGCAAATCATCTTTGACAAAGCAGGAAAAAATATCCAGTGACCACCTCTATTCTTGAAACATTCTCTTCTTTGGACTCCTCAGTATCACACTCTCCTTCTAGATAGAGTCTCTGACCACTTCTTCTCAGGTATTCTTCTCTTCACATCTGTATTTCCTCTAAATGTTGAAGCTCCTCAGGACTCAAACTGAGTCTCTTCTCTTTCTGCACTCTTCTTAATTGAGGTCATCCATTTCATATGCCATCTGTTTGATACACACATACACACACACACACACACACACACACACTCACACACAACTTGACATTATGCTTAGATGTCACATAGGCATCTCAAACTTAACTTGTTCAAAACTAAATTTGTCATTTTCTCTACTCTACTGTTACCCTCCTACTGTTTCCCCATCTCAGTAAATGGCGTCTTTAGCCACTCAATTACTCAAAAAAGAAAAATAGAAATGTGGGAATCATTTTATCTCCTCCTTGTCTTTCATCCCCCCCATCCAACCTACTAGCAGGTATTATTTATTCTAACTCATAGATGTATCTCACATTTCTTTTGTTCTCCATGTCTTTTCAGTCTAAGTTAACATACTTTCTTGCCTCACTGACAGCAGTAGTCTTCTAACTGGTGTCCTTAAACTTTTGTTCTTTTATAGTCCCTTTCACAAAGCTATTAAACTGATGTTTTAGAAATATAAACCAGATCATGTTACTCCTTTGTGTCCCTTCATTGACCTCTCCTTACTCACTGTCTTCTATCCACTTGGACTCTTGTAGTCCTCTGAGAGGCCCAGTTTTTCCTGCCTAACATCTCTGTACTCACAAACTCCAGGAAGGTGGGGATTGTATCTTTCTTGTTCTCAATTTTTATACCCAAGTTCAGGAATGTGTAAATAGTTGATAAATATTTGCTAAATAAATGAATGATGTTTCCTTTGTTTAGAATGTTCTTCCCTCATTTATTACCTGGTTAAATATTATTTATCTTTTAGGTCTCATGCCACTTTAAACATCACTTTTTCAAAGAAGTC
Source organism: Spilogale gracilis (assembly GCA_004023965.1). NCBI lineage: Eukaryota > Metazoa > Chordata > Mammalia > Carnivora > Mephitidae > Spilogale > Spilogale gracilis. The sequence goes on along the minus strand of PITA01016108.1, from coordinate 27,018 downwards.
TTCTGATGACCACCTCTCACCTTACCCTTCCTTCTTTAGCTGATAGCCCTCACTGGTGACAGGCATAGGTACCTACCCTGGCTGGACCAACGTCATTTTATCCCACAGTCAGTGTAAGTCCTCTCCTCAGATTTTCCTATCTGGAAGTGGTATCTTGTCCTTGGGTCAAAGAACTATTTGGTTGTGAATCTCATTCTCTGATGTGTGGAGAAGGCTTTTCTGGAATAGAAGAGAATGAGGCCAAACTCAGAGAGTCATGGAGAAGAGGAACAACGACAGAATTCAGATCTGGATCTCATTATCCACTCTTGATGCCTTTTCCAAATCTGGATTTTCAGTTCTTCCTTTCTTCTATGAGCTACCCCCAATATCTTTTCAATCAACTCTTCCTTTTTGCTTGAACCAGCTCAGATTGGGTTTCTGTATTTGTTATTGGAAGATTTCTGCCCAGTATATATTCCTTGACCTCCCAATTTAAATGTGGTCCTCTTGTTGTATTCCTTAAAACACACTATGCTTTTCTTTCATAACACTTATCAAAATTTATAAGTATGAATTCATTTTATGTTTATTTAATGTCTATCTCCCCATAGATGATGGAAGCCATGTTTATTTTGTTCACTACTTTTTATTCTGCACACAGTGTAGTGCTTTACATATAGCAAGCATTCAACAAATATTTGTTGAATTAACGTTTAAATAAATGATTCTGTGGTTGACTAGATATGAAGGGGGACCAGAAAGGGAAGAGGCTTAGTATAACTCCACATTTTCTGGCTTCACCAAGAGGGCAGAGGATGATATCATTGACTTGTATTGGGAAAATATGAGGAGGAATCAATGTAAGGGAAGAAGAATATGATTTAAATTTTGGACATGAGCTTGGAGTACCCATATCCTTATGGTATAGTGGAGCTTTCCAGCAAATATGGGATCTATCTGTCTCTAGAAAAGAGGACAAGTTGGAGATCTGATTTGGAAAGGCTTAGATAATAGAATGCGCTGGAAGTTTGGGGAATAGATGAGACCCTCCAGGTAAGCATGAAATATGGGAGAGATCTGAGGACTTAGGAGAGGGCCCTAAAGAACAACACTTCAGCATAGAACCAGAGCTGCCCAGCTCTCCTCAGAGTCTGCTTAGCTCCCTACTTCCAGCTAGGCCACAGGAGCCACTGAATAAGAAGTTGAGTCCTAGGTTTTGGAGAGTCTCTGAGAAAAAGGAGGTATCAGGCTGAGTACGGCATCCTTGACCTCTTTGGTGGACCTCCACAGGGCTCCTGGCTGCTCAGAATTGTGCATCCTCCACCCAAGGCCGTCTTAAGACATCTGACATGTGCCAGGAACTTTAAAAACTTTTAAATGTGATCTCTTTCAAACTTTAACTTTCTGAGGTATAAATGATTGCATCTACTTTATAGAAGAAGGCTCAGGGATTGAGAAGGTAAAAAAAAAAAAACAAAAACTTGCCTGGATCTGACAGTAGGGACATGCTCAGGCCAGAACTCTAGTGCCATGGTCTTCCCGCATTCCACTTTCCTCTTCATCACAGGTTTGCATCATAGCGAAAGGGAGAGCAGATACGTCACACAAAAGCTGTGGGAACGAAAGGTCCAGAGAGCAAAGTCAGCAGCCTGAACTTTAACCAATTGCCAACTCTTGCCAAAGCCACCGAGGTCAAGGTCTACAAACCCATCTCATGCTAGACTATCTTCCTTTGGTGCTACCAATTGATTTCTGTGATCTCCCAGTGGCCTTTGCTTCAGGGCCGGTCCTGTAGCTCTCCAGGCTTCTTGCAGCTGACAGAGCAGCACCTCAAACAGTCCCTTTGGTTTCCTCTGCAAGGTCACAGCAAATGGAGACCCAGCACTCTGAGTTGACCTGTGCTTGGGATTTTTTTCCCTTAATTCTGGAAGAAGAATTATTCATTTGGAAAAGTAAAGTTTCTGGAAATATAAAAACAACAGACAAGAAAAAAAAAGGAAAGAAAAGACAAAAACACCCTACCACATCCTCTTTAAGGAAAAAAAACATATTTTTTTTTGGAAAAATGACCATGCCTTCATGCCTTTCAGATATCATTGCTGACCTAAAGCTGTTTTATTAACTTAGAGCCATAAAATGTATTATAACTCAGTTGCTCCTAAAATGATCATATCTGGTATATTTAGTGACAAGCAGACCTGAGGAAAAATGGAAAAAATGAGAGAAAATAGGGTGTTCATATTTCTCCTTGAGCTTCTAAGAAAACAAGTTATTCTCAGAGCAAAAAAATTTCCCCTCAGATCTTGTTATGATCCAACTCTGACTAAAATATGGGATCTAAGTCCATGTCTCTGGGTCAATACCTACCAAGTAAGTAGGGATGGGTGGCTGTATGACTTTGGCTGTATACAGAATCCTGGTGCTACTCTTGCCTCAAAATAAAATCTACTGGGGTTGGTGGGGCTATGGTGATGAGATGCTATCCATAGGCAAGAAAGTGGTTAGAACTGTACATCAAATTGTGTGCTCTCAAGATAGAGATAAGTATCCTTACCCTAGATGGCATGAAAACAGGGTCAACATGGACCTTTGAGAGGACAGATCCAGCCCAGCAGCAGTACCTGGCCTGAGGCTGGACATTAACTGACTTAGGCAAATGGTTTTTCTCTAAGTAATCACCGCTTAACAGGGATTGGAAGAGGGTCCATAGAGTCCAAGTGATTAGAAGCCGTGAGAAGAGGAACCAGAGGAGCAGCCCTGGTCCTGCTTGCCTCTACACACCAAGGGTTACCAGGCCACTGGGGGCCTCACTGTCCATAGTAGCCACACCCAAACCAATGCTTCTTCCAGAAATGAAGAGGGGAGTGAGTCCTGGGCTAGAGTCATAATCTATGTTTCCAGCTAAAGCACACATACAGATAAAGAAAATAAGCAGAAGGGAAGATAAATGTTTGGGCCCAGATGTCAATTTTTGGAAGCTTTTCATGGTCAACCCTTATCGGCCATAGCTCTGAGAAGCCAGGTCTGAAATTTTCCTTTCTGAAGCAACAGGTGTTTGACTTCTGTTCAGAAATGGCAACTGTTTGGCTTGGGTAAACAAAGAGTTTGCTCTAAAAGGACTAATAGCACTCTTTACTTTCCTTAATCAGTCCTTTTTTAATTTAACTTCATGGCCACGGGGGAATTTTCCACTTCATTACAAATAATGCTTCCTATCTTCTGGACCACTCATTTCTATTTTGTTCTAAGAATGTCAATATATGAAAACCCATGATCCCAGTACAGAAAATCTGAACTACATACAAATTCTTAACATTTGAAATAGGTGGTCCTTTGTACAGTGCAGTTTGTTTATAAACCCTTAAGACCATTCACTGTTTAGCCGAGTCACCAAATTAAGAGCAATCAGAAATGAAAATAAAATATATTTAAAACCAATGCAGAAATAAGTGGCCTTGTAGTGTTAGGCAGCAGGGCTTAGTAGTTAAAACAAATGGCTCTTGAGTCAAACAGCCTCAGTTGGAAACCCTGCTTTGCTTCTTACTAGCTGTGTGACTTTGGGCATGGTAATTCATCTTCCCAGGCCTTAGTTTCCTATCTGTGAATACTAGAAATACTAATAATAGTTCCCCCATAGGATTGTTGTGAAGGTAAAATAAGGTAATATTTAATACACACACACACACACACACACACACACAAGTGCACGCACGCACACACCCACACCCACACACAGTGCCTAGCATAGTAAATATATAATAAATATTAGCTGTAATAGGCAAGTCATTTTATCCCTAAGGGTCTACATTTCTCATTAATGAAATGAGGGAGTTAACTTCTAAAGCTTTCTGTTAGTTACCAATTCTCCAATTCATGTAGAAAATTAAAAGAGAGAGAGAGAGAGAGACAGACAGACAGACAGACAAACAGACAGAGGGGGAGGGATGGTCCCAGATAGCAGCCTATGAAAATCCTGAACTCATTTCCTCCCAGAGTTACACCAAATCCGCAGCTACATATTGATAATTTCCCTCTGAAAAAAAATCTAAAAACTAGATGAACTTCTCTCCACAACAAAGAGTAGAAGAACCACATCAAGATGGGTAGGAATGGCAGAGACACATTCTTGTAAACACACACACACACACCTTCACCAAAGAGATGCTTCTCCCAGAGGAGCAAAAGGTTGGTGCCCCATGTCAGACACCCTGGCCCCTGGGAATTGCATCCAAGGGACAAGCCCCCAGAATATGCGACTTGGAAAACCAATGGTTGTGATGTCCATAAGAAAGTATAAGAATAGCGATTCGGGGTCTTTTTTGGTTCCATATAAATTTTAGGATTGTTTGTTCCAACGTTTTGAAGAATGTTGGCAGAATTTTGATCGGAATGGCATTGAAAGTATAGATTGCTCTGGGCAGTATAGACATCTTGACAATGTTTATTTTTCCGATCCATGAGCATGGAATGCTCTTCCATCTTTTTGTGTCTTCTTCAATTTCTTTCATGAGTGTTCTGTAGTTCCTCGAGTACAGATCCGTGACTTCTTTGGTTAGGTTTATTCCTAAGTATCTTATAGTTTTTGGTGCTATAGTAAACGGAATCGATTCTCTGATTTCCCTATTTTTTCGTTGTTAGTGTATAAGAATGCAACTGATTTCTGCGCATTGATTTTGTATCCTGCCACATTACCGAATTGTTGTATGAGTTCTAGTAGTTTGGGGGTAGAGTCTTTGGGTTTTCCACATAGAGTATCATGTCATCTGCAAAGAGAGAGAGTTTGACTTCCTCTTTGCCAAGCTGGATACCTTTTATTTCTTTCTGTTGCCTGATTGCTGTTGCTAGGACTTCTAACACTATGTTGAACAGTAGTGGTGAGAGTGGGCATAAGAAAGGGAAATTCCCTTCTTGGAGGCCTCTTATGTGGCCTGACTTCCTGAGACCGAGTGAAAACACAGCACTTTGAAAATCACCTAGATATATGGGAGGGAGCTTCGCATCCTGCCCTGGGGACATCAGCTGGAGGGGCAGGGAAGAGGTGAGATGCTCTCTGGATGTGGAAGCCCCAGGCGATGCTGATGTGCACCCCCCCCCCAGCCCTCTAGCACCCACCAGCAAGCCTGGGTAGGGCACCCTCCCACTGCACTGCTGGGATATATGGGAGTGAGTGGACATGGCACTTGCTGAGGCCAGGACGCATGACCAGTTGCAGCACTCCTCTGCCCTCTAGGAAGAGCTGGCAAGCGCAAGAGTTTGTGGATTCTCCCGCTCCCTGCCTAACACGGAAGTGCCCACACAGACAAGGCACCGTCCAGCTGCACTGTGGAAGGCCACAGGCCCCCTCAGTCAAGACATTTTCCTGCTGCCTTTCTGAAGACAGTGAGCGAGCCCACTCCCAACACTTTCTGGTTATAAAGTTAACAAGCATGAGCAATCTACACAGGAGACTGCCTTGATTGCCTGGCCCTGGTGGACAAGAGGACAGGTGTTCCAAAGCTCCGTGGAACTGTGACAATCGGAAGGACAGTTCTTGGCCGCCCACCACCCGAAGGGCATTGCACAGACGGCAGTCTGAAACACAACCCAGTCTTCCTGTGAAAAAGGCCTATTTACTTATCCTGGAGCTTCAGCCTGAGAGTCAGCCTTCAGGTTTCCCACACATATGGAGGTTAAGAAGGTGCACTCAGAGAATGTAAGCGAAATGAAAGACATGACCCTTGTGCACCCCCTTGGCCTTGCTACAGCTTGACAGAACTTCCCAGAAAGGAGCTTATATGCTCATCCTTATCCCTGGAGACACTAGATCTTCTGCTCTGGAAGCCGGCAAAGATCATAATTGTGACTCCTTGGAACTGTATGTATTTGAGTACTTTAAGAGCTGCTACCGAAGGGTCTAGCTTTCAATCAGCCAGAAACTAGATTCTAAATGAGATTTCTCTCCTTGAGCCACCAGCAAGTCTTGGAAAACCCTCAACAGTGAGGGCATATCAAGAATAAATCAGCCAGTTAGACAATCACAAAGGTTTCACAGACAATAAAGGGCTAGGACAAGATAGAATGAGAAGGATCATCACCTAAACAAGGTCACTTCTTCCTGAGAAAACTAGCTGTTTCACCTAATGCATAAAAAAACAAACACAGAGGGTTTACAAAGTGAAGAAACAGAGTGATTTGTTCCAAACAAAAGAACAAGATAAAACCCTGGAAAAAGACCTAATAATATGAATATAAGTAATCTACCTGATAAAGAATTCGAAGTAATGGTCATAAAGATACTAACCAAACTCAGAAAAAGAACAGGTAAACAGAGTGAGAATCTCAACAAAAAGATAGAGAACATAAGAAAGTACCAAAGAGAAGTCACAGTGCTAAAAAAATGCAATAACCAAGCTGAAAAATACTCCAAGGATTTCAACAGTAGACTGGATGAAATAGAAGAATGGCTCAACAAGCTAGAAGATAAAGCAATGGGACTCACCCAGACAGAGCAGTAAAAAGAAAAGGTAACTTTAAAAAATTAAGATAACTTGAGGGGCACCTGGGTTGCTCAGATGGGTAAATGTCTGCCTTTGGCTTGGGTCATGGTCCTAGGGTCCTGGGATCCAGCCCTGTACTGGGAGCCCTGATCAACAGGGAGTCTGCTTCTCCCTCTCCTTCTGTATCTTCCCCTGCTCATCTCTTTCTCTCTCAAATAAATAAATAAAATCTTTTTCAAAAAATAAAAAGTTAAGATAACTTGAGAGACCTCTAGTATAACATCAAGCAAAATTACATTTGTAATATAGGGGTCCCAGGGGGAGAAGAGAAAAAGAAGGCGCAGTAAGTTTATTTGAAGAAACAATGACTGGAAATTTCCCTAACTTAGTGAAGGAAACAGGTATCTAGGTCCAAGAAGTACAGAGAGTTCCAAATAAGATGAACACAAAGAGAGTTACACCTGGACACATTATAATAAAATATCAAAAGTTAAAGACACAGAGAGAACCTTAAAAGCAGCAATAGAAAACTAAACCAAAAGCAGCAATAGAAACACATGGTTATCAGCAGAAACTCTGTTATCCAGAAGGCAGTGGCAAAGGGGTTGGAAAATTTTTCCATCCAAGAATATTATAACAAGGTTATCATTCAGATTTAATGGAGAGAGATAGTTTTACAGACAAGCAAAAGTTAAAAGAGTTCATTACTACTAAACCAAACTTGCAAGAAATATTAAAGGCATTTTTTAAAGCTGAAAAGAAATGTCACTAACTAATAAAAGGAAAACATACAAAAATAAAAATCTCACTGGAAAAGGTAAATATATGGTAAAGGTGGTGTATTAATTACTTATGAAGTTACTAAGAAGATTAGAAGCCAAAAGTAATAAAATTAACTAAAACTACAATAATTAAATAGGGGATATATAAAATTAAAAAGACGCAAAAAGTGACATCAAAAATATAAAATGGGGAAGGATAAAATGTAGAGTCTGGGATAGATTTAAAAAGGCCTATTTAATTATCCTTATCCAACTTAAAATAGCCTGTTATATACATAGAATGATATATGTGAATGTCACAGTAACCAAAAAGCAAAAACTTATAGTAAATACACAAAAGAAAATGAGAAAGATATCTAAGCACAACAGTAAAGAAAGTCATCACACCATAAGGAAAGAGAGAAAGAAAAATAAATGAACAGAGAACTAGAAAAACATCCAAAAACAACTGACAAAATGACTGTGTACCTACCAATAATTACTTTTAAATACAAATGGGCTAAATTCTCTAATCAAAAAACATGGAGGGGATAAATGGATAAAAACAAAACAAAACAAAAAATGACACTTCTATACACTGCCTACACGAGGCTCATTTCAGACGTAAGGACACATACAAACTAAAAGTAAAGAGATAGAAAAAAATATTCTACATACAAGGAAATGGAAGAAAAAGCTGGCTTTTTCAGACAATATAGACTTTAAAATAAAAACTGTAATAAAAGACATAACAGGGCACTACATAATGATAAATCCCCAAGATATAGCACTTGTAAATATATATATATACCCAACAGAGGTACACAAAAATATATAAAGCAAAAATTAACAGACCTAGTGAGAGAAATTGACAGCAATACAATAATAAATACGGGCTCTTAACAACCCATTTACATATGGATAGATCATCCAAACAGAATATCAATTAGGAACATCGGTCTTAAATGACACATTAGAACAGATAGACTTAATAGATATATACAGAACATTCCATCCAACAGCAGCAGAATGCACTTCTCAAGGGCATATGTAACATTCTCCAGATAGATCATATGTTAGGTCATTAAACAAGTCTCAATAAGTTCAAGAAGACTGACATCATATCAAGCAACTCTTCTGATGACAATTGTATGAAACTAGAAAGTACAAGAAGAAAAGTAGAAAAATCACAAATATGAAATTAAATAACATGTTACTGAACAACTATTGGGTCAGAGAAGAAATCAAAGGAGAAATTTAAAAATACCTACAGACAAATGAAAATAGGAAAACAATACATCAAATCTATGGGATGCTGCAAAAGCAGTTCTAAGAGGGAAGTTCATAGCAATACAAGGTTACCTTAAGAAACAAGAGAAATATCAAATAAATAATTTAACTTTATACCTAAAGGGACTGGAAAAAAAAAAAGAACAAGGACCAAATTTAGAAGGAAGGAAAAAATAAAGATCAGAGTGGAAATAAACAAAATAGAGAACTAAAATGACAATAGAAAAGATCAGTGTAACTAAGAACTGGTTCTTTGAAAACAAACAAAATTAACAAATCTAACAGAGAGAGAGAGGAAGGGCTCAAATAAATAAAATGAGAAATCAAAGAGAAGTTACAACTGATAACCACAGAAATACCAGGATCATAAGAGACTACTATGAACAACTGTATGACAACAAATTTGACAACCTGGAAGAAATGGATAAATTCACAGAAATTTACAATCTTCTAATACTGAACCATGAGGAAATAGAAAATCCAGGTAGACCTACAGAGATTGAATCAGTAATCAGACTTTCCAACAAACAAAATTCTTGGGCCAGATGGCTTCACTGGTGAATTCTACCAAACATTCAAAGATTTAATACATATTCTTTTCAAACTCTTGCAAAAATTGAAGGGGAGGGAAAGCTTCCAAACTCATTTTATGAGGCAAGCAGCACCCTAATACCAAAACCGGACAAGGACACCACAAGAAAGAAAATTACAGACCAATACCCTGATGAACATAGATGCAAAACTTCTCAACAAAATATTAGCAAACTGAATTCAACAGTACATTAAAAGGAACATACACCATGATCAAGTAAGATTTATTTCAGGGATGCAAGGATGGTTCAACATTTGTAAATCAATCAATGTAAAATGACACATTAATGAAATAAAGGATTGAAATCATAAGATCATCTCAATAGATGCAGGAAAAGCATCTGACAAAATTTAACCTCAACTTATGATAAAAACTCCCAACAAGGTGCTTATAGAGGGAATATACCACAACATAATAAGGGCCGTATATGAAAAACCCAGAGGTGCTATCATACTCAATGACTAAAAGTTGAAAGCTTTTCTCTAGGATCAAGAACAAGACAAGAATGCCTACTATCCTCACTTTTATTCAACATAGTATTAGAAGTACTAGCCAAAGAAATCAGGGAAGAAGAAGAAATAAAAGGCATGAAGATTTGAAAGGAAGAAATAATGCTGTTGTTATATGACTATATATGAAGAAAATAACACTGTCACTATATGACTATATATAAAGAAAATAATGCTGTCAAATTATGACAATATATATAGAAAATCCTAAAGGCTCCACCAAAAAAATTAGAATAAATGAATTCAGTAAAGTTGCAGGATATAAATTTAGCATACAAAAATTTGTTGTGTGTCTATACACTAATAATAAATGTTTAGAAGGAAAAATCAAGAAAACAATTATATTTACAATCATGTATAAAATAATAGGATACTTAGGAGTAAATTTAACCAAGGTGCTGAAAGCCCTATACACTGAAAACCATAAGATATTGGTGAAAAAAATTAAAGAGGACACAAACAAATGGAAAGATATTCCACATTCATGGATTGGAGGAATTAATACTGTTAAAATGTTCAAAGTGCTCAAAGCAATATACAGATTCAATGCTAACAAAATGCCAGTAGCATTTTTCACAGAACTAGAACAAATAATTCTAAATTCTTCACAAAAGATTCTAAATAGTCAAAACTGTCTTGAGAAAGGAAAACAAAGTTGGAGGTAATAGTCTCCCTGGTTTCAAACTATGCTACAAAGCTATAGTATGTAGACCAGAACAGTACTGTATGTGCTGTAGCACAACAGTGTGGTATTGGCATAAAGACACACAAAGCAAGGGAGAACTGCCTAGAATTAAACAGACACTCATGGGGTCAATCAATTTATGTCAAAGGAGGCAAGAATATACAATGGGGAAAGAACATTTATCTCCTCCATGGATGGCATTGGGAAAACTGGATAGCCATATGCAAAGGAATGAAACTAGATCACTATCTTATACCATACACAAAAATTAACTGGGGTGCCTTCGTGGATCAGTCAGTTGAGCATTCAACTCTCGGTTTCAGCTCAGGTCATGACCTTACGGGTCACGAAACTAAGCCCCACATTGGGGCTCTGTGCTCAGAGAGGAGTCTGTTAGAATATTCTCTCCCTTGGTCCCTTTCCCCACTTGTGCACTCTCTTTTTCTCTAAAATAAGTGAATGAATCTTTAAAAAATTAACTCAAAATGGATTAAAGACTTAAACCTAAGACCTGAAACCATAACACTTTTAAGAGAAGACACCAGGGGTAATTTTCTTGACATTGGTCTTAGTGATGTTTTTTGTATCTGACTCCAAAGACAAGTTAACAAAAGCAAAAATAAATTATTGGGACTTACTAAAATCAGAAAAATAGGAAATAACAACTATTGGTGAGGATGTGGAGGAAAGATAAGCCTCATACACTATTGGTGGAAATGTAAATTGGTGTAATCATAACAGAAAACAGTAAGAGTTTCCTCAAAAAAAAAAAAAAGCTAGAGTTACCATATGATCTAGGAGTTCCACTACTGGGTATCTGTCTGAAGAAAACAAATACTAATTCAAAAAATATATGCACCCCTATTTCATTGTAGCATTATTTATAATAGCCAAGATATGGAAACAGCCTATGTGTCCATCAATGAATGAATAAATGAATGAATGAATGAATGAATGAATGAATATATATATATGCACATACTTATATATTCACCTGATATTATATATAGAATATCTCATTTTATTATTCAGAATATATGATGATGGAATATTATTCAGTCATGAAAAGAATGATATCTTGCATTTGTGGCAACATGATTGGACTTTGAGGGTATTATGCTAAGTAAAATAAGTCAGATAGGGAAAGACAAATACCACATGATTTCACTTGTATGTGTAATCTGAAAAATAAAACAAATAAAACAAAACCTAGATTCATAAATACAAAGAACAAACTGGTGGTTGCTGGGCAGGGGAGTGGGGGCAGTGGGAGTGGGCAGAAAATGGGTGAAGAGGATCAAGGAGAACAAATTTTCAGTCATGAAATCAATGTCATGAGTACGCAACACACAGCATAGGGAATATAGTCCAGAATATTGTATTGACTCTGCAAGATGACAGATGGTAACTAGACTTATTGTGGTGATCATTTATAGTGTATACATGTCAAATCATTATACTATTGAATGTCAATTATACCTCAATAAAATAAATATATAGATGGGTGAGAAAAAAGGAGGAAAAGGAGAAGGGGGGAAGGACAAGAAGAAGAAGATGAGAGAGAAGAAGCAGTAGCAATGGAGGACGAGGAGGAAGAGAAAGAAGTAAAAAGGGAGGGCAGGGCTATGTGGGAACAAATACGTCACTCTCCAGGACAGTCCTGTGAACAGTAATGTGTTCGGAGGATATATGCACAAGGATGGAGACTTTATTTGATAATAAATGGAGAAACAGGAGAGGTATTATTGGGCTATACTACATACTTGCCAAGCCAGAAGATGGACATCAATGATATTTTCTTAATCTACATTTACAAACCGGCTCAGAATCTAAGATATTAAATATTATTGGGGGGTATGTGCTCTAAACTCTGCTGGACGAAACTTATTCTTCTAAAGGAGAGCATCTGGTAAATTTTTAATCTACTTCACTGGCACTTGGGTTGTGTAGAATGTGAATGTATTAGCAAAGGTACAAAGAGACTGGACATCTTTACCATCAAAGAGGAATGGATCGGTGCTGTAAAAATGGGAGGAACTTTGGGAGAAAATGGCCATGCCATCTCCCAAGTTATAATTATAAAGAATAGGAATGCTGTGACTACTAGACAGTATTCCAAATAGTGGTGACCTTCAAATGGAATTGTTCAGCCATAAATTTAACCCATAAAGAAGAAACTAGCAGGAATGTTGTTAGAGATAGTAACTTATTCTAGGCATTATGGAGTACCTAGTGCCTTCCAGGTTCTATGGTATGTACTGGGAAGGCAAAAGTTTCTTTTAAGCCTTTGTTCTATAGGCACCCACAGCTCCTAGAGTACATTCATGGAGATGACATCGAGTGCACAATTCCAAAAGAGTTTGAATAATGTTAAGAAAGAAGTGTGCACAGGATACAGAGAAAACCTGTGACAGGAACTTAGCTAGACTCAGAAAGGTCAGAGAAAACTCCCTCCAGCCAGAGGAGGGTGTTCTCTAGCCAACCTAAGTTTCAGACGAGATTGAGTGCACTCACGGTGGGATGGCCGTAGACTGACCTGAGTTTCAAAGAATATATATAAGCATAGGTAAGAAGGAGGTTCTATTCTGAAGAAATCAATGTCTGAAGATAACATAGTGGAACCTGAGAAACATTTAACTCTTTTATAAAATGGAATTTGAATGATGGCATAAAGGGAGATGGGAGCTAGAGAGGTAGAAAGGGGGGCCAGGTCACAGGGGCCTTGTATAAGGAGAGCCTTGCATAAGGGCTTTGTAAATTATTTTGGATGTTATCATGCAGGTAGTGGAAATTACAGACAGTTTGAATCGAGAGAATGACATGGTCTAAATTATATTTTAGGTCTACATCACTGTGCCGAATGGATTTTATAGAATCAAACCTGAACACAGAACAGTAGCAGAAATCTAGAAGTTATGAGAAAGCAACTAGAGAGTGGCAAGAGGATGGAGAAGAGGGGGAGGATGTGAGTGATCTTAGGAGGTAGAAATGACATGATTTTGCGAAGATCAGCAAAAGGACTTGATGCTAACGCTTATGATAACATAAAGGATAATGTTGGCAATTGAAGACAGAAGAGTAGATGAAGTGGTCCAGGGAGAGTAGGTAGGGTAAGATGAAAAGAAGAGAGAGGACTGACGGAATTGCAAACCAAAAACAGTGAAGAAGTAGCCAAAGAAGCAAAAAGCAAACCAGGAGAGAAAGTTGTCATGAAAAATCAAGAAAAGCAAGGGCTTCGGGTAGGAAGCCAACAATGTCTAAGTACTGGGCTTAGCAAGAGAAAGGCAGTTTTTGAGACAGTCAAGAGTAGTGTTCGTGGAGTTGTGGAGACATAAGCCAGACTGCAGTGGACTGAGGCAAGAAAGTAGAAACAGTAGAAACAGAGGAAGTAGAGATAGAACAACCCTGCTGTCTCCGGAGGCTTGGCTGTGAAGGAAAGGACAGACTTAAAGAGATGCCAGTTTGGGGGGGGGGGCGGATTTTGTTTAAAGACACTGAGAGACCTGAGAACATTTCTACAGAGAAGGGAGGAGCCCTCTACAGGGAGAGACTGAAGATAGAGGCTGGATGGAAGGGAGCCCTCTCTGGCAACGGCCATGCTTCCCCTCAAAGGAGTGAGCTCCCTGTCACTATTGGAGCACACTCACTGTCAGGAGTGCTAGAGAAAGGGTTCTTCCTTTCATCAGCCTAGATGAACTCAGTGATACCTTCTAACTTTTACATTCTTCAGTATGATAGTAACGTATTGATCTCATATTTGTATAGCTATACGCTGACTGAGGTAGGATATTCACATAGATTAAAGCTACGTCACAGATCAAATTATCCAGGTCTGCAGTATGGGCTGCAGACCACTTGACCATCCCAGCTCTTTCTGATTCATCAGTGAATTCAGGGTGGAGGTGACTGTCACGCTAACCATCTCCTTAGCCACCTCCCCATGGCCACCTTGGGAAGATTTGGGTTCCAAGTCTACTTGCCATTTTAATTCAACTGAACACAATTCGGTTGATCACAGATCCACTGAGTGTGTGCAAAGGTTGTTTGCAAAGGTTGTATGAAGAGAGGAACAGGCTTTCTGCCTGTAAGAAATGCAGTCTTTCCCCTGTAATTCATCTTTTCTGTGAACTGGAAATAAACAGAAGAGAAATGAACATAGCAATGAGGGTAGAAGTTTTCAAGCCATGTGTACAGAACCTTCAGAGTCTAAGGAGGTGCTCCCTGACTACAGAAGAGGGTGAAGGTAGGAGAGGCTCCGGACTTCCCATCCTAGCTTCAACTCAAGTAGCTCTACTTTCATTTGTTTTACTATATTTGGGTTGTCATAGGTTTTTGTTTGAACCAAGAGTTCCAAACTCAAGCTGCATCAAAGTAATGCTTGATCATCACCATTAAAAGAGGTATCATGCTTAATAGTAAGAATGACCAAAAAAGGCAGATCAAAGGCGTCAATAAAGGGATTAATTTGGTCTTCCCAAACCTATTCAAGGATCAGTTCATCAGAAAAACAGGTGTATAGTGGCAGGAATCACAGCAGTCCCATGCTGGGCACTGGGGAGACAGAGATGCAGAAACCCTGGTCTCTACCCTCAAGGACTTCATAACCCAGTAACGTCACTCTGGGCTGGAACGTGGCTTGATCAAAGTGTGGATTCATGACCATGAGGAGACAAAAGTGACAACAGTGAATGTCACCTGAGAAGTAAGGGGAGAGGATTTTCCAGGGAAAGCTTTGCAAGAGACCTGTTTAAGCAGAGTCGAATGCATGAGAGTTTGCCAGGAAAGGGAGGAGAAAAGGTGTATGGCCATCCCCATGGGAGTCTCCAAGAGCATGCAGAAGGGCAGGAGAAGATGGCCAGACGCTGGTCATCAGTAAATGTGTGGGGACCAGCTGAAGGAGTGATCTCGGCAGCTCGTCCCTCAGGCGGCACCTGGGCCTCTCAGAAGCCCTCTGTGATGACAGTCCCGCCGTCCAGCTCCGTGTCCTTCCAGGTACTGCCACCTAGTGGCCATGCTCAAAGGCGAGCGTTCCCTGGAGAGTGTGGATGCAGATTGGGAATGTCAGTCTTCCCACTGATTTGAGAGTGGCCGAAACAGTGGGCCTCTAACAGTGACAAGTGACTTCTCTGGGAACACAGAGTCTGTGAGAGCTGGGACTGGAATGGAATCTTGCTCTGTGAGGTGATACGTGATCTAGTTCACCCCCTGACTCCCTCTGGCTCTGACAGGCTGTACTGAAAGTTGAGAGAGACTCAACTTGATACCTGCCGCTGGAGTGGGCTTTAACTCCTGATCCAGGATTTGGTGTGGTGGGGACAGTTTAAGAGAGAAGGAATGTGGGAGTAAATAGTGAGCTGGAGAAAAAGGAAGGGGATATCTTCTCCCCACCGTACCCCCCCAACAGTGTAGCCTTCAAACCTGTTTCTTAGCAATGAGAAAAAGTGGCTAGTGATATGGTAGGGATGGACAGAGACTGTACCAAGCATTGGGAGTCACCATGTTAAAGAGGGAAGGAAAGGGGAGTCTTCAGCTGTATCCTTTCTGAAGAATGAATGGGGGCTGGGGAAACCCATGGCCATGGGCAGAGAATAGCCACAGACAGGGCTAAAGGCCCCTGAAAACACCTGTCAGCTGCTGAATGTCCAAAAAAAGTGGATTCAAATAGAATTCTCTATTTGAATAAAAAGCCAACCATTTACATGCAACATGTTTCAGAAACCCATCTGGGGTTACAGAATTCACTGTGGTTAATCTGTACCATGACAAAGCATACTCTCAACTACCCCGATTGAAATTCCTATGTCCCCATGTGTAGGGGTGGCCATACTCTGTGATGCTTGCATACACTATATATTTTGCAGACATATACTTGCAAATATATATCTATATTTAATGTTTGAAATTTAAGTAACTTTTACATTAAAAACATAATTCTTAAAACTGTATTGAGAGTCAAAACCCTTTCGTTACAAAAATCATAAGGAGTCCTTTGGTAAGACAGAAGTATTTCTAGGTTAACAAGAACAGATTTGACTTTGTTTTGATTGCTTTATACATTGTAGTTAATGCAGAATGGATTTTTTTACAATAAAAATCATAGGAATCATAAGACCAGTATAATTGACATGGTCAAAAAATATCAAGAACTGGAGAGTAAAAGGAGGTGGGAAAAGAAAATCTGTATGTTTAACAACAACAGCTTTGGGCAGAGAATTACAAGGTGGAGCTAAGCTTTGGCCTCCATATCCTATCGACTGAGAAAAAAGAACTGATACAGTTGAGCCCTGAATGAGGCACTTCCTACATTACTGCAGTACCAGCAGGTAGGTATTTTGATTGTTTTGTAGAGGAGGAAAGTAAGGCTCACAAGGGGTTATCTGACCTTCCTGATGCCATTCAGCTCTTCTGTGATGGTGTCACTCTATGAAATGGTGGAGTTATTTTATTGGCATCCTATCTCCAAAACCCTGAGCTGTCTCTATACCCTCTTACTTTTTCTGCAAGCATCCCCAGCATGAAGCCTTCCAGCGCAAAGAAAGTTTCCTGGCTGGGAGTAGGAAGAACTAGGCTTGCTGATAGTTCAAGGGAGGGCCCTCGCCAAGGTGGATTCACAGAGAAACTGCCCTCCCTACTCCCAAACAGAAAATTCCTTGAGTTGTTTCTGAATGTCCCATACTTGAGGCTGGCCAGCAGGTCCAGGGATCAAAGCCCTGGCACCTCATCTTGCACCCATCAAACTGAATTCACAGAGGGAGGGAAGAAGGGAGGAAAGGATGGGGCTGCTTCTGATTAGCTTACGTCTTCTGCCAAAGTGCGATGTCCTCCCCCTGTGGACAATTAAATGGTTCTCACAGACCTGCCATCTGGGCTCAGCAGACTGTGGAGTGGCTGCTCCCTCTCTCTTCACCCTACTCCACCCTGGTTTGGGGAGCAGGCCAATGAGATGCAGGAAATCTAGCTCTTTCTCCACTTCCTAGCCTTCCTCTTTCCTTGGCATAGCTGCTGCTAACCCAGTCTTCCAGCCCTTCTCTCTCAGTCGATGAAGCCAGTCCAGGAGCACAGCCTCTCAGTGGCCCTGAAAAGAGCCAGGGAGCTACCCCTGTCACTGTGCTGGGCCTTGGGAAAAGGACTGGTGGCCCCAAAGATGGAAGGCGCATCACATTTGCCCAACACTCCCAGAAAGATTCTTGGAGAAGCAAAGCCCTTGACTCGGTCAGTTTTCAGAACGAACTCATGGCTTGCTGTTGCTGTTGTTGTTGGTTTGTTTTTAGGTGGGCTGACATGTGAGTTGTGGTCGAGGCCAGCAATGGGAGGTGCCAACAGAATCAAACTCAGACAAAATAATTGAGTGGGGAAGGGATGTCTGAATTTTTTTGTCCTGGCTTCTCGGCCTCATCTTCCCTACCCACAGTCTTCACATCCATCTGCTAACAAACATTCACTTTGTTTACCTCCTGTCTACCAGGCGCTATGCTGGGCTCTAGCCCTGACCTGACCCATATCTTGGCAAGGGATGAGAAAGAGCCAGGTAAGCAGGCAGGGAGACACCTGTTAGATTTACAGAAGGCGTGATAAAAACTCAGAGGGAAATGTGAGATACACCCTGGAGACAAATCTTGAAGAGTGCAGAGGAGCCTGTCTGGCTCAGAAGGGAAGAAAGTTTCAGAAAACAAAATAACTAGCAACTGTTCTAAGCTTTTGTTCTGTACAAAGCTCAAATAACCTCACTGGATCCCTAAAACAACTCTTTTAGGTTGGGAAGGAAAGCATTGTAGTCCTGGCTCACAGCAGATACCTCATAAAAGTTTTTCCTGTTGAAGACAAGGAAACAGGGGGTCCAGAGAAGGTAAATCTTTGTCCAAGATCACAAAGCAGGAAGCAGGGAGCCAGGGCTCAAGCCCAGGTCTCTGCCTCGGAATCCTGAGTATTTCAGTGGTTTCCAGTATAAAGTCTACAGATGGCTGGATTCCTCCTGAGGGGACATGAGTTCTTTATGAGAATTTTCAAGTGTGTTTATTTTGTTTATTATTTAACAAATTAATATAGGCATATTCTGGGTCACCGTGATGGCCCCTCATGGCCAAGTACACACGGGAATTTGGTGCCCCCATCTTTGTCTATGTTTACACACAGATCAGAGACATTATAGAGCCACCTTGAATTGCTATTTAAAAAAGAGAAGTAGATTTAATGTAGAAATGTAGCCTTGTCACCATTGAAAGCTGAGTGCACATTATAATAATCAAGTTTTCACAGTAGCCTAAAAAGAAAAAAAAAGAATAAAAATATATAGTAATAAAGTAAAAAAGGCATATGGAACCCCCCAAAAAAAACAAACAAAAAAAACGAACCTGACTCCACAGCAGTAACTAACATGTGTATATTGCCAGTGACACTTTAATTTTTGCAAAATAACATTATTAGTCACATTAAACTAACCCAAACTAGCTTAAACAATAAAGGGAAATTTCTTTTTGGTTCACATAACTGAAAATTCTCAAGGCATTATGGCTTCAGGATCAATTTGATCAAGGCTCCGACTCCACTTCTCTGCATTACTCTTGGCTCTGCTCTCCTCCAGGTGTCTGTTTTGGCCGAAGTAACTGCCAGTTAATTATAATTATCCACTAGCAGCAACTGGGCCATTTGCTTCTTTATTTACATGTGGGGGAAAGAGAAAGCACCTCTTGACAAGCAGAAGGAAAGACCTGAGTTTTGCTCGTTAATTGGACTTATCCTTGAACCTTGAACCAACCTCTGAGGACAAAAGAATGCCAGGATATGTTTGGTTTAGGCCTTTTATAAGCAAGAGGGATGGGCTGACCCTAATCGACTTATAATGGGGTGAGCCCACCGTGACATAGGAGACTGCAATCCCCTGGGAAAGAGGACAAAGGACATTGAAGAGATGACTACACTGTCCACTATATGTGGTTAGAAGGTACAAGAAGAAAAAAGTCCCATGGACAAAACCCCTAAGAAAAGAAGTTCTTCGTGGGTTAGAGAAATTAAATAAAACACATGTGTCTGGGGCACCTGGGTGGCTCAGTTGGTTAAGCAACTGCCTTCGGCTCAGGTCATGATCCCAGAGACCCGGGATTGAGCCCTGCATCGGCTCCTTGCTCAGCGGGAAGCCTGCTCCTCCCTCTCTCAGTTCCTCTGCTTGTGTTTCCCTCTCCAGCTGTGTTTCTCTCCATCAAATAAATAAATAAAATCTTAAAAAAAAAAAAAGTGTGTGTCTGGATCTGTGCACAAGAGAGGTTGGAGAAGAATTATCTCAATCCAGGGCATTCTCGGCCATGGTAAGAAATTGGAATTTTTTTTTTTTTCTTCTGAGTGCAGTGGGAAGCCAGTGAGGAATTTCAAGTAAAGGAATGACATAATCAGGTTTATTTTTTAATATAATGCCAACTGCTATGTGGAAATGGGTGGGAAGAATGAGAAAAGAGTGGAAATGGGAAAGTCAGTTAGGAAGCAATCATAATGAACCAGGCAGAACAGATATATCACGATGTGCGTGAAGCTGACCCTTCAAGGCTCCTCACTAGCACAAATCTCTCACAAGGTGCTCTTGAGACAACCTTGCAATGCACTCTCATGCTCAAATGTTTTCGAAGAATTTGTGAGAGTAAAAACGTTAATAGAACCAGATGAACTATCATCTGTTCTATCCTAACTCACCCTCCACCACACTTGCCCTCATGACAGAGGAACTTAGCGTGACCACGAGGATTCAGGGTGTCCAGCTAAGTGGAGGTTGAATTGGGGGAATACTTAATGTGGGTTTGGTGGCTTATATTTTTGTGGTTCTGTGATGTTCTTCTAGCAAGGACCTAAGCAATAAGGTAGCCTCCACACCCTCCTTTTTCTTCTCTCTTCACCAGCACACTATATTTTTCTTTTCTTTTTTTTTTTAGATTTTATTTATTTGTCAGAGAGAGAGAGAGAGAGTGCGCACGAGCAGGGGGGAGTGGCAGACAGAGGAAGAAGCATGCCCCCGTTGACTGAGGAACCTGATGCGGGACTTGATCCCAGGACCATGACCTAAGACAAAGACAGACGCTTAACAAACTAAGCCACCCGGGTGTCTCTACCATCACACTATACTTAATGGGTCTCACACTGCTACCCCTGTGGTCCAGGCCTGACCCAATATCCTCCTAACTCATTTTCCTCTTCTAATCCTGGCCCCCTTCCAGCCCATCCTCCACACTGCCCCCAGAAAAGTCTTTTTCTTTTACTTTAAATTTATTTTATTTTTTCAGCGTTCCAAGATTCATTGCTCATGCCCCACACCCAGTGCTCCATGCAATACGTGCCCTCAGTACCCACCACGAACTCTCCCATCCCCCAGCCCCCTCCCTCCAAGTCCCTCAGTTTGTTTCTGTGTCCAAAGTCTCTCATGCTTTGTTTCTAGAAAAGCCATTCTGAAACAAAACAAGACAAAACAAAGATTGGATACCATCACCCCTCAAATTAAAAACCTTGACGAGAACTGTCCATTGCCCACAGAGTAAAGTTTCACATGTTCCACAATCTATTTCTATTCCTTTTCCATCTATTATTGATCTCCTGAATTAAGAATTACTTGATATTTTCCACTTAACCTACAGTCTTACAAAATAACATGTAATGAAAGGAATAATAAATAGATGATGTTGTCTCCTTTTCAATTTATCCACTCCTGAGACTGAAACTTGTGCTTTTCTGTGGCTACAGCTCTGGGAAGTGGATATAGATATAGATATAGATATAGATATAGATATAGATATAGATATAGATATTTATGAATTTTTAAAAAATATTTTAATTTACTTGAGAGAGAGAGAGAGAATGAGAGGGGAGGTCAGAGGGAGAAGCAGATTCCCTGCAGAGCTGCAGAGCTGGGATCCTGATGCGGGATTCGATCCCAGGACTCCAGGATCATGACCTGAGCTGAAGGCAGTGGCTTAACCAACTGAGCCACCTAGATGCCCCCTGGAAAGTGTTTTTGTTATCTCTTATACCCCATTTACTCCCAGTGGCTTATGTCAAGTAGGAGTGAGAGCTGATGCTGACCTCAGAGGGTTGAATTATAATTTGTTCCTTTTGACCACCTCTTTGTCTCAGAGTAAGGCTATTTAATTGGCTTGATAGAGGAGGATTATCACTGAAAAAAATTCTATTATTGTCCCACTGGCAAGGGTGTAATCCCTGTGTGAATTTCTGAACCTGACTTTGGGGAAGGAGTGGGAGACTGGGTCAGAGCTGGTAAGGAGAAGAGTAAAGCATGAGTATAAAGATAAGCAATTTTTGTGGTTGAAATTCAAACAAACTCAAAGTGTTCTGCTTGTTTAATAAACATGTTGACATTGCTCCTAGAACCCAAGTCTAAGGAATAAGACAACTCAATAAAAGTGACAAAGCTCTAGCCAGACTGATCAGAAAATTGAGAATACACAAATTACCAGTAACAAATGTGAAAGGATTTATCACTGTTGATTCTACAGATAATGTTAAAAACAACAAGGAAATCTTTTAAACAACTTCAGGCAAAGAAATTTAACAACTGAGATGAAATGGACAAATTTCTTGAAAGATACAAACTTCCAAAGTTTACTTTAGAAAAAACTGATAAGTCAAATATTCCTGTATCTATTGAAGAAATTGAATTCATAGTTGAAAACCTTCCCACAAAATTCAAGGCTAAGAAGACTTCACTATGGGAATTCTATCAAACACTTAAGGAAGAAATTATATCAATTCTATACAAACTCTTCCAGAAAGTTTAAGTGAAGGGAATATTTTCCAATTTATTCTATCAGGCTGGCATTACCTTGATACCTAAACTGAAGACATTACAAGAAAACTATAGGCCAACATCTTTAATGAACATAAATGCAGAAACTCTTAACAATTTTTTGGCAAGGTGAATCCAACAATATATAAAATGAATAATATGGTATGACCAAGTAGAGTTTATCCCAAGAATGCAAGATTGATTTCATGTTTGAAAAATCAGTCCCTATAACTCACCATAGTAACAGATTTAAAAGAGAAAATCCATATGATTATCTGAATAGATGCAGGAAAAAACTATTCCTTTTCCACTTGAAAAAATCCAACATCCATTCCAGATAAAAAAAAAATCTCAACAACTAGGAATAGAAAGAAACTTCCCCAACAAGATAAAGGACATATATGATAAACCAATAGCTAAATCACACTTAACAGTGAAAAACTGAATGCTTTCTCTTAAGATCAGAAACAAGACAAGGATTGTGCACTCTTCATCATCCCTTTCTTGAGAAATAAAAGAACTAAAATCTAACCAAGTTGAAAACAAAAAAGCTTTTCAAAAATGGAGGCTCTTACTGCTAGGATAAATGAGGCAGAAGAGAGAATTAGTGACATAGAAGACCAAATGATGGAGAACAAAGAAGCTGAGAAGGAGAGAGGTAAACAACTACTGGACCACTAGGGGAGAATTCAAGAGATAAGTGATACTATACAACAAAACAATATTAGAATATTTTGGATCCCAGAAGAAGAAAGAGAGAGAGGGACAGAAGGTATATTGGAGCAAATTATAGCAGAGAATTTCCCTAATTTGGGAAGGGAATAAGCATCAAAATCCAGGAGGTACAGAGAAACCCCCTCAAAATCAATAAAAATAGGTCATCTATTATCTAATAGTAAAACTTACAAGTCCCAGTGACAAAGAGAAAATCCTGAAAACAGTTCAGGACAAGGGATCTGTAACCTACAACAACACAAATATAATATTGGCCACAAACCTATCTACAGAACCCTGGCCTAGCATGATATATTCAGAGCACATATGAGAGAAATATGCAGCCAAGAATACTATATCCAGCTAGGCAATCATGAAAATAGAAGAAGAGCTAAGAAGTTTCCAGGAGAAACAAAAACTAAAAGAATTTTAAAAAAAACAACTAAAAGAATTTGCAAACACCAAACCAGCTCTACAGGAAATATTAAAAGGGGTCCTCTAAGCAAAGAGAGAGCCCAAAAGTAACTGAACAGAAAGGGACAGAGACAATATACACTAATAGTCACCTTACAGGCAATACAATGATACCAAATTCATATGTTTTAATAGCTACCTTGAATGTAAATGGGCTAAATGCCCAATCAAAAGACAAAAGGTATCAGAATGAATAAAAAAAAGGCAAGACACATCAATATGCTAGCTGCAAGAAATTTATTTTACACCCAAAGACACCTCCAGATTTAAATGAGGGGGTGGAAAACAATTTACCATATTATGGACATCAAAAGAAAGCTGGAGTGACAATCCTTATATCAAATAAATTAGATTTTTAAGCCAAAGACTATAATAATAGATGAAGAAGGACACTATATCATACTTAAAGGATCTGTCCAATAAGAAGATCTAACAATTTTAAATATCTATACCCCTACCATGGGAGCACCCAATTATATATGCTAATTAATAAGAAATTGAAGAAACACATCAATAATGATATAATAATAGTTGGGGACTTTAACACTCCTCCACTGAAATGGACAGATCATCTAATCAAAAGAGCAACAAGGAAATAAAGTCTTTAAATGACTCACTGGATCAGCTGGACATCACAGATATATTCAGAACATTCCATCCCAAAGTAACAGAATACACATTCTTCTTGAGTGCACATGGAACATTCTCTAGACTAGATCACATCCTGGGTCACAAATTAGGTCTCAACCAGTACCAAAAGTTTGGGATCATTCCCTGAATATTTTTAGACCACGATGCTTTGAAACTAGAACTCAACCACAAGAGATATATTGGAAAAAACTCAAATACATGGAAGCTAAAGAGCTCCTACTAAAGAATGAATGGGTCAACCAGAAAATCAAATAAGAATTTTTAAAAATTCATGAAACAAATGAAAGTGAAAACACACTGTTCAAAATTTTTGGGACGCAACAAAGGCAGTCCTGAGAGGAAAGTATATAGCAATACAAGCTTTCTCAAGAAACAAGAAAGGTCTCAAATACACAACCTAACCCTACACCTAAAGGAGGTGGAGAAAGAACAACAAATAAAGCTTAAACGCAGCAGGAGAAAAGAAATAATCAAGATCAGAGCAGAAATCAATGAAATAGAAACCAAAAGAACAGTAGAACAAATCAATGAAACTAGGAGCTTGTTCTTTGAAATAATTAATAAGATTGATAAACCCCTGGCTGAACTTATCAAAAAGAAAAGAGAAAGGACCCAAATTAATAAAAATCATGAATGAAAGAGAAGAGATCACAATCAACACCAAAGAAATACAAAACATTATAGGAACATACAAGCAATTACACACTAGCAGATTCGACAATCTGGAAGAAATGTATCCATTCTTAGAGACTTATAAACTACCAAAACTAAACCAGAAAGAAATAGAAAACCTAAACAGACCCATAGCCAGTAAGAAGATTGATTCGGTCATCAAAAAATCTCCCAACAAATAAGAGCCCAGGGCCAGACGGCTTCCCAGCAGAATTCTACCAAACATTTAAAGCTTTTGCACAGCAAAGGAACCAGCCAACCAAACTAAAAGAAAACCAACAGTATGGGAGAAGATATTTGCATATAACATATCAGATAAAGGGCTAGTATCCAAAATCTATAGAAAAGTTATCAAACTCAACACCCAAAGAACAAACAATCCAATCAAGAAATGGGCAGAAGGCAAGAACAGACATTTCTCTAAAGAAGACATCCAAGTGGCCAACAGACACATGAAAAAATGCTCAACATCACTTGGAATCAGGGCAATACAAACCAAAACCACAGTGAGGGGTGTCTGGGTGGCTCAGTCATTAAGCGTCTGCCTTCGCTCAGGTCATGAGGATCCCAGAGTCCTAGGATTGAGCCCTGCATTGGGTTCCTGCTTGACAGGAGGCCTGCTTCTCCTCCCTCTCCCACTCTCCCTGCTTGTGTTCCCTCTCTCACTGTGTCTCTCTCTGTAAAATAAATAAATAAACGCTTTAAAAAAAACCACAGTGAGATACCACCTCACACCAGTCAGAATGGCTAAAATTAACCAGGAAATGACAGGTGTTGGTGAGGAAATGACAGATTTTGGTGAGGATGTGGAGAGAGGGGAACCCTCCTACATTGTTAGTGGGAATGTAAGCTGGTGCAGCCACTCTGGAAAACAGTTTGGAGGTTCCTCAAAAAGTTGAAAAAAGAGATACTATATGACCCAGTAATCACACTACTGGGTATTTACCCTAAAGATAAAAATATAGTGATCCAAAGGGGCATGTACACTTGAATATTTATAGAATCAGTGTTCACAATAGCCAAACTATGGAAAGAGTCCAGATGTCCATCAACAGATAAATGGATTAAGAAGATGTGGTGTATATATACACAATGGAATACTATGCAGCCATCAAAAAAGAAATCTTGCCATTTGCAACAATGTGGTTGAGACCAGAGGGTATTATGCTAAGTGAAATAAGCCAACCAGAGAAAGACAATTATCATATGATCTCTCTGATATGAGGAAATTGAGAGGAAGGGTGAGGGGGTCAAGGGGGGGAGGGGAAAATGAAACAAGATGGGACCAGGGAGGAGACAAACCATAAGATACTCTTAATTTCAGGAAACAAACTGAGGGCTGCTGGAGGAGAAGGGGGGTGAGAGGGATAGGGTGGCTGGGTTATGGACATTGAAAAGGAGATATGCTATGGTGAGTGCTGTGAGTTTTGTAAGACTGATGAATCGCAAACCTGTACCCCTAAAGCAAATAATACCTTATATGTTAATAAAAAATTTTTAAAAATTTATAGTAGGGGCGCCTGGGTGGCTCATTGAGCATCTGCCTTTGGGTCAGGTCATGGTCCCAGAGTCCCAGGATCGAGCCCTGTGTTGGGCTCCCAGCTCAACGGGAAGCCTACTTCTCCCTCTCTCACTCCCCCTGCTTGTGTTCATCTCTGACTATGTTTCTCTCTGTCAAATAGATCAATAAAATCTTTAAGAAAAAAATTTATAATAATCAAGGAAGTATGATATTGGTGTCAAAATAGGCAATAAATCAATAGAACAGAATGTCCAGAAACTGACCCACATATATATGGCCAATTGACCAACAAAGAAAAGAACTTAGCAGAGAAAGGGTAGTCTTTTTAATAGATGATGTTGGAAAAAAAAAAGGAAGAAGAAGAATAGGAACACTGATTCATACCTAATACCATAAACAAAAATTAAGTCAAGTAGATATTGATTTCTTTATTTTTTAAAAAATTGTTTATTTTAAAGTGAGAGCATGCACAAGAGGGGGTTGGAGCAGAGGGAGAGGGACAAGCAGACTCTGCACTGAACATGGGCTCAATCCCATGATCCTGAGGTCATGACCTGAGCCAAAATCAAAAGCCAGATGCTCAGCCAACTGAGCCACCCAGGAAACCATCAAATAGGTATTGATTTAAATCAATACACTTTTAGAAGTCATAAAAGGAAACAGTAGAAAAATCATTGTTATCTTGGGTTGGACAAAAATTCCTTAGCTACAACATTAAAAGAAAAGAAATGATTAACTGGATGTCATCAAAATTAATTTGCTCTTCAAAAGACACTTTTAAGCAAATGAAAAGACAAGCCACAGTCTGGGAGAAAATATCTGCAAATTTCATATTTGAGAAAGTGTTTGGTGTGGAATACATGAAACAGTCTCACAATTCAATAATAAGAGAACAATAGAAGGAGAAGAAG
>PITA01016107.1:0-47662 GCA_004023965.1 Spilogale gracilis | reverse complement strand
GGAGGGGCTGCGGAGAAAAGGGAGCCCTCTTACACTGTTGGTGGGAATGTAAACTGGTGTAGCCGCTTTGGAAAACAGTGTGTAGATTCCTTAAAAAATTAAAGATAGAGCTACTCTATGACCCTGCAAATGCACTACTGGGCATTTACCCCAAAGATACAGATGTAGTGAAAAGAAGGGCCATTTGTACCCCAATGTTCATCACAGCTATGGCCACAATCGCCACACTGTGGAAAGAGCCAAGGTGCTCATCAACAGATGAATGGATAAAGAAGAAGTGGTACATATATACAATGTAATACTATGCCTCCATCAGAAAGGATGAATTTTGTAGCAACATGGACTGGACTGGAAGAGATTATGCTGAGTGAAATAAGCCAAGAAGAGAAAGTCAAGTACTGCATGGTTTCACTTACTTGCGGTGCATGAGGGGTAACCTGGAGGACAGTGGGTGAAGGAAAGTAAATGGGAACTAGGGTAATCTAGGGAGGGAAACGAAACAACAGAGACTTTGGACACAAACAAACTGAGGGACTTGGAGGGTGGGGGGTGGAGGGATGGGAGAGCCTGGTGGTGGGTACTGTGGACACCTAAAGCGTGAAGCACTGGGTGTGGGGAATGGGGAATGAATCTTGGAATGCTGGAAAAAAAAATTTTAGTAACAAAAAAAAAATTAACAATTTGGATAAATTTTAAATTCTAAATCAGAAATTAAATTATACATAGGTAGGATTTTAATTTTTTTAATGAAAAATATCAAAATAGTGATTAAAATCATCTTTAGATAGTACATTGGCACTTGTGCTATTCTTAATCTAATATTGCTGTTTTATATTAATTCTTCAATTTTTAATTTATTTTCTACATAATATGATTTCTTTCCCTGTGACACTTATTATCTGGAGGCACTGAGGGGCTCACATCTGAGGAAGGGTCCACCAAATTTCTTGGCACAGATGAAAAGATGGATAGATGTTGTTGTGGAAAGGAAGAGCAGGGAAAGGGAAGGGGATGTAGCATAAATTCATACATGCAACTTTATGTTTACTTGTATTTGTATGACTTTCTGCAAAAAGCATTCATCTTTTTCATCAGATATTCTGAGATACAATTCTCCCAAGTTTAAAGATTATAGATCTAAACTCATACATAAATTAAATATGCCTTTAATTTCTTTTTTTTTGTTTTTACTTAAATCCCTTTAGTTAATGTGGAGTATAATACTAGTTTCAAGTGTACAATATAGTGATTCAACACTTCCATACAATATCCTGTGCTCATCACAACAGGGGTCCTCCTTAATTCTTATCAACTATTTAACCCATTCCCTCCCCCCACCTCTCCTCTAGTAACCATCAGTCTATGCTCTATAGGTAAGAGCCTGTTTCTTGGTTTGCCTCTGTTTCTTTTTTTCCCCCTTTGCTTGTTTTTTTTGTTTCTTAAATTCCACATATGAATGAAATCAGATGGCCTGGTCTTTGTCTTTGACCAGCTTATTTCACTTAGTATAATACTCTCTCCTCCAGTCACACATTGTTGCAAATGGCAAGATTTCATTCTTTTTCATGGTTGAATAATATCCCTCCCTCTATTTCTGTGTGTGTGTGTGTGTGTGTGTGTGTGTGTGTTTGTGTGTGTAATAGCTTCTTTATCTATTCATCAGTCCATGAACATTTGGGCTTGCTACTTTTAATTTCATTGGCCCTTTCATATTTATTTTCAGGTTGTTCCATTAACAGATATAGAGTTTAAGAACTTTGGCAAACACATCAAGAAAAAAATAATAAATTGAACTTTTCTCATTCTTTAATATGCTCTGCTTTAACATAGCTCTGCATAGTGCATTCATAATAAATATAACTTTGTTCCAAAAGTTTCATTTTGCATAAGATCAGGATTACAATTTCTACTAGTGCAATTATAGAGATTAACATTTTGGCTTCTTAAGGAAAGAAGCCTTGACCATTTTACTCTATCTAAATGTTTGATTTCTTATGATAAGGGAAGAAGACTATCATGCAGTTTATCTTTGTAATTCCCACCCAAACACATTGCTTTTTAAAAATCTGCAATTTTGCACACTCTTTTGTTCATGATATCATATCCATATCAACATTGATCAGTAAAAATGACAGTGACAGCAACAGCAGAAAACCAGTTGGATGTAGAAAAATTAATCTTTCATGACATGTTAAATCTAAGCATTTCCTTAAAAAGTTTGACACTTATTTCTCAGTGCAACCCACAGAGATGTAAGGAAATGCACAGTGGTGATTACATAGCAGCATAAAAGCTATTTTGGATCCAAATCTAATAGTTGGCAAAAAATCCAGATGTTGCTGTGTGTGCTTCAGATAGATTATTGAAGTCCCTAGTACCACAACTTCTTTAGTTATAGAGAAGCTTCACTTTTTAAGTACTAGTTAGGTAATACATTTTGACGCCTTTCCTTAAATATAATTAAGGGATTATAAGGAAGAAAAGCTTTACTGGAAGAATTTTTCAGACTCAGATGCTGCTTGAAATTTGGAATTCTCTGGTAGAAGATCATTTCTTGGTCATGCTCCTTAAGTCTAAGGAGGTAACATTGTTTTGCTATAAATTTTGGTATACTAAGATAATGTCCATGTGGTTATAAAGTGGAGTTATAAAGCTTATTGTTACACCAGAAACATTTTTCTGGCCATTCTACCATCACCCAATTTTCTTTCTTTCTTTTTTTTTTACTTTTTATTAATTTTTATTTTTTCCACAGCCTAGCCACCCTATCTCTCCCAGCAACCCTCAGTTTTTTTCCTGAGATTGAGAGTCTCTTATGGTTTTTCTCCCTCTCTGGTCCCATCTTGTTTCATTTATTCCCTCCCTACCCCCCACAACCCTCTGCCCTGCCTCTCAAATTCCTCATATCAGAGAGATCACATAATTGTCTTTTTCTCACTGACTTATTTTGCTCCAGTTCCACCCACGTCATTACAAATAGCAAGATTTCATTCTTTTTGTGGCTACATAGTATTCCATTGTGTGTATGTGTTCATGTGTCCTAGTGACCAGAGATGACCGTTCAGCCTAGGGTGATGACAGTGAAAAATGGAGATATCTTACTGAGATAGAGCATCAGGGGTTGGACATGGAAGAGTGAGGAAGATGGACTCCTCTAAGTTTTAGATTGCACCTAAAAATAAGATATGACTACAGTAAAACAAAATGAAAGAAAACAACACTGCACACACACACACACACACACACACACACACACAGGCACGCACACACAGACACAGATATCCATGAAACCAAAATAGCAATTTTAATGGCCTTAAAGACCCCAGAGAGGAGGCAGGCAGCTGAATTAAAAGTATTTTTCCCAGATTTACCAAACCCAGGTAAAACCCACACATGATATTAGCTGCAATGCTTTTTCACTTTATCATTCACCAAAGAACTAAGATATATAAATTTAAGACTGGGATAAAGGACCTTTTTACCTCTAAAATCTGTGATCCCATTTCTGATTTACCTAGCAGACTCAGATGGGACATTTCATACCTCACTCCAAAATACTTAAGAAGGCAGAGAAATGGATAAAAATTAGAAATAATCCATGGAAGTGTGAATGACAGCCTCTTGTCAGAATCTGGAATAACTTTCCAATTAATGAAAAGTGACAGTTGATTGATAAATCACTACCTAGTCTTCACTTTAAAGTATATTTCTGCTTCACCTTATGAAATAGAGCTTGTGCCAACAAAATCATAGTGATCTAACTTCCCACACAGGCTCAGAAAAATGCAAGTTTCTTGAATATAAGTCACCATTTATTCAAGAAATGTGAAGAGAAGCTGCAAAATACCTCTTCTACCTTAGTTTTCTTTAGTCTCTGATCTTCATCTATCCAGAAAATAATTATATAGCCCTTGATAGCATGAAACTAGAATGTGATGATACAGTTAGTAGTGAAGATTTCTGTTGGCCTTTCCTTCCTTGGATTTAAGGTTTCAGAGAGACTGAAAATTTAAGACTAATAGGACAAGACAGTAATTCACAGGTTACACAACTCTTTTGGTCTCAATCCAATCCTACTAAATGGTCTTCCCTGAATCTCACAACTTACAGATAGTATCACAGCGGCCTGTATTCTTTTAGAGTCCTTTTCAGTCAAGTGTAATTTGTACGAGTTCTATAAATGCCTAGCCATTATCAGCATCACTCATCACTCACCACTGTAAGCCTAATACTAACAGAAGTTGACAGACCTCCTATAGATGACCTATAAGCTAAGAATGCTTTATTTTTTCAAAAGTGTTACGAAGGAAAAAAATGAAAGAAGTAGTAGGAGGAAACAGACCAGGGCAGGGAAAATTTATATGACCCATGAAACCTAAAATATTTACTATCCGTTCATTTACAGAAAAAGTTTGTTGACCCCTTTAGCACATAATAAACTCCCAACAAATGCGGTTGAAAGAATGCACAGATGACACTTAGGGTATCTGGGGCTCACAAGTACAGTAATACAGTTAGGACCAGATACATTCTCTCAAATCATTAACAAGTGGTGCATGCTAGCTATTGTGGTTTTCTATGGCTTTGATCAGTTCTGAGTAAAGGAATTAGTCGGGAAAGAGAAATCCTACTTATAGGGAGATCCAAGGCTAAATAATAAATGCCTGCTAAAAACACACAATTTGGCAATAAAATGGCAGGTTATACCAACAAGACATTTAGTAATATTCAGAAAAAAACTTCCAAAATGAAGAAAGACTTAATAAACTTGGAGATGAGGATGACATGTCTATTTAAAAAATATCTGGTTCCAGATATGTGAAATATAGAGCCTGTTTCAGTAGAATCAGATATAAGTATACCCAATATTATTTCTAACATCTATTACTAACTAGATATGTTAAGCAACATTAAGATTTTAAATTAAAACTTAATTTAATTTTTAAATTGAAATTGTTTTAAAGAAAGATTTTATTTATTTATTTGACAGAGAGAAACACAGCTAGAGAGGGAACACAAGCAGGGGGAGTGAGAGAGGGAGAAACAGGCCTCCCGCCAAGCAGGGAGCCTAATGTGGGGCTCGATCCTGGGTCTCCAGGATCATGACCTGAGTCGAAAGCAGTTGCTTAACCCACTGAGCCACCCAGGCGCCCCTTAAATTGAAATTTTAAGAAAATGTGCATTAAAACTAACATTAAAGTTTGGAAAAAATTATCTTTTTTATACACTAATATATAATTAGAGAGAAAGAAGATAATCAGGATATTTAACTTAACAACACCCATCAAATTGTTCATTCTTTTTTTTTTAATTTCAGAAAGCAACAGAAATTCTAGAACAACTAAACTAACAAGCAGTTAGACTTTTTAAAATTCCAAACTACATTAGTAAAATAGTATGAAATCATGTATGCACCTAAATATGAGTTCTATAAAACTATGAAAGTTGACTAATCTGAAATGACTGAATTATAAAAGTTGCCAACTATGAATACACTATCTGTCTCTCTATTAATTCTATATATGTAATACAATTGGAATTAAAATGCCAGTTGGCTAATTGGCTGACTCGCTGGGGTCGGGGTTGGTGTGCAAAATTACTTCTGGAACCGCTGACTAGACTTACTTCATGCAAAGTAAGAAAATCCATTTCTGGAGTTGATTATTATTGGAATAGAGAAAGGAAGCATAGAATCAGATAATATGAAGTTTCAGTAATGAAGGAAATAGTATACTTGCAGGGAAAAAAAAAAGACTGAGACCTAAGCATACAGAAAACTTTATTACATGAAAAAAAAAGATGAAAATTTAAATCACATAATCTTTTGTGGGAATAAATAAAGCCATTAGCCCAATTGGCTAGCAACTGTTTTTTCAGGTGGAGGGAATGAAAAAAGGAAAAAAAGAGGAAAAATCCTGAAAAATAAACAAATACACACATATGCAGTAAGAAATAAGAAATTAGAACTGATTTGAAGAAATTAGAAAATACAGGCCAATATTTATTTAATAAAGGACATAAATCACCCTTCCAAAGCATACTAACTTTAAAGGCAGAAAATCAAGGAAATGACAGGTAAATTTCTTTATTAAGAATAAAAAAAAATCCTATAAATGTCACACATAGGTCACAGTAAAAAAATATTAAGAATAACAATTGACATATGTATTCATTCATACCATATGCAAATAGTTTTAAGTTTTTGGTCCTTTATTCTGTGAAGATGTAAAAAAGGCTTAAAAACATGAAATGACTAGATAGAAGAGCATATTTAATCTCAGGAAAGTAGTTACACATTAGTGTTAAGAATTTCATTCTACAAGCACCTGGATGGCTCAGACTATTAAGTGTCAACTCTTAATTTCAGTTTAGGTCATGATCTTGGGGGTCATAAGATTGAGCCCTGCGTCAGACTTTGTGCTCAGTGCAAAGTCTGTTTGTCCCTTTCTGTCCACCTGCTCTCTCTCTCTTTCGTTCTCTCTCTCTTTCAAATAAATACATGAAATCTTTGAAAATATAATATTCATTATGTAGAATAATTATTGGGTTCAAATATCAACTTTGAAGGTTCCAGGTTGTGAGGAACAAGTTATTTATCATATTTTGTGACTATCACTTCATCCACAAATGACAATGTTAATACTACCTACTTTATAACCATGTGAGAGTTAAATGAGTTAATACAGATAATGTAGAACAAAGATTAACACTTATTAAACTTCACTTCCTATGAGGAATAATGTTAGTATTCACTAAATTACATCTCCTCGATTTAATAAGATTACAAAAAAATCATAGAGTTCACTTTGATGTAGAGAAATAACTTTATATACAGTTAGAGTGTAATTGCAATCTTTTTAAACAGCAATTACCCAACATTTTTCAATGATGTAAAATCAGCAGATTTTAGCCATTCTAATTCTTAGAGTATATATATTTGTAAAAAAAATCAGGAATATTTAAAATATTACATATGCAAGATATTTTCTTAAACACTGTGTACATTATAAAAATAGGAAAACGAGGTGTCTTATAATCATGAAATGGTTATATATACTTAAGTATAGACCAATGATGAAACTTTAGCAGCCATTCAAAACCAAAATTTAGAAAAACAATTATAGACATGAGAGAGTACTTGCAATATAGTAACATCTCCCCCACCCCCTCCAAACCCCAGTTGTTTTCAATTTTCTCCGTTTGACTTTGGTTTTCTGCATTTAAATATATTATATACCTGGGTGTAGATTCTATCCTGTTTTGTGTTCTCTGAGATTTCTGGATTTATAGCTTGGTGTCCATAACTAAATTAATAAAGTTCTGAACCAATATTAACTTGAATATTTTGTCAGCTCTATTCTCTTTCTTCTCCTTCAGGTATTCCAATTACATGGATGTTATACCTTTTGAAATCATCACACAGTTCTTGATTATTTTGTTTGGGTTTATTTATTTATGTATTTATGTATTCATTTACCTTTTTTAAAAGTTGTTTTTGCATTACAGTTCAGGAAGTTTCTATTGATTAACTCAAGCTCACTGACTTATTCCTTACTATGTCCATTCTCCTGATGAATCAAATATTCTTCATTTCTATCACTGTGTTTGATTTCTAGTATTTCCTTTTAGATTTTCCATCACTCACCTTAGAGTAACATTTGTCTTTGTATGGTTTCTGCTTTTTACCTGTAAGATATTAATAATCACACATTTTAAAAAATTCTCTGGTAATTCTAATTTCTATATTATATGTGAGTTACGTTTTGGTGCTTGCTTTGTCTCTTCAGACTTTTATATCTTATCTGTTAAAACATCTTGTAATTGTTGAAGACTGGCATATTGTATGCGATAACAGGAATTGATGCAAACAGACCTTTACTGTGAGGTTTTTGCTGTAGCTAGGTGACAGGCATTTCAAATTCCTCTAGTATCTTTATTTTTGTCTCCCTTGTCATTTCCCTAAGATCTTCTTAAATAGAGTCTGAGCCTTTGAGCTGTCTCTGCTGTAATCCACACTTACTATACTGGAGCCTGTTAATGTGGTGGTCATATGAGAGGTGGCAGGAGCAGGGGAAGGTGGTCTATGATCTTATAATTACATTTCAGTCTTTTAGTGGTCTTATTTCCCTTGGTTATGACTTTCACAAATGTGTCTTAGATGTCTTTCCCTGTTAAGTGAGATAGAAAGGCCAGTTGGATGGAGTGGGTAGTAGTTGTTCCCAAACACAGTAATGATCTGATAAAGTCTTTTCTTCTGGAGAATAAGCTTTTGTTATGGGGATTGCTTGGATACATTTCAAAATAGTATCTTTTCCCTTACTCTTGCAAGAAATACAAGGTGATTTTTCTTGCCTCTTCACCATGAAAACCTACTGGAGTTGCTAGAACCTCAAAAGTGTGAATGAATACAACAATTGTGACCCTCAGAAGTTTCTTACACTCAGCCTACTCCCCACTTGACTTCTGGCCATTTATCAAAACTGTCCCTTAAGTAATCTTAACAATTTATGGCTCCAGCAAATTATGTTCCAGGTAAACTGATCTCAACTGTGACTCTCTGTGTTCACCTGTGTCTCCAGATTTAAAGAGCAGCAGTTTGCCCTGTGACTTTTATTCTCTGATGGGTCCAAGAGAAGTCATTGATATTTATGTTACTCTTCTTTTTTTCTGGTTACAAAAACAAGAGTTACAACAACCAAGTTCTTTACTAATTAGAATTAATGCTTGCAATATAATATTAAAAGAAAAACAGAGTTTTTAATAAAAGAAAAATAGATTAAAATGTAGAATATGTACAAATGATTAAACCGTAGTAAGCCTGCCCACAACTTAAATTACTTTTCCTTTAGGGGTGATTGTGTGGCTCCGTAGATTGGGCATCCAACTCTGGGTTTCGGCTCAAGTCATGATCTCAGTGTTGACTCTTGGTTTCTGCTCAAGTCATGATCTCAATGTCATGAGATCAAACCCCAGATTGGGCTCCTCTATCAGTGTGGAGTTTGCTTAAAATTCTTTCCTCTCCCTCTCCCCTACCCCTGCCCCTCTCCCTGTTCATACATACTCTCTATCAAATATATACATCAAAATAAAATCTTTAAAATAAATACTTTTCCATTAAATGGAAAGGTAACATCTGGTTGTCTTCTTTTTAAATAACCTTTCTATGTTTTCCAAATTGTTTTATATGATTTTATTACATTATTTTACTTTTATAATTATAAATGTAGTTTGAAGTATTGCAGGATTCTATGCAGAAATGTAGTGTAGTTATTTAAGGACTTTGGAGAAAATTTAGTTACCTTCAATTTTTGGAGCACTTTATTATATTTTAAGTAACTCTGGATGAATTTCTTAATTATCCAGTGCCTCAGATTCCTCATCTGTAAAATGAGAATACTAGGATTGTTAAGACATAAAATTGTCATCAGAATTAAGGGATTACTATGTTTAAACTACCTAGTACCTTAAATACTATTATATTGTTAGAAATAAGCAATTGAGAAAGCACATCATTTTTTAATTCATTAAAACAGTTGTAATTTATTATTCATTTCCCTCGATGAATCCATAGCTGAGTTACTAATCATCTTCTCAAGTGGGTCAATTAACTGTTCTTCACCATCTGTTTGGCCCATGTTCTGGTCTCTTGCTTCCAGTCATATGCAATGGCCTTTAATGGTGTGGGGGCCAGAGAATACTGGAGAGTATCTGGCCTTATATAAGAAACACCACAGAAAAAAATATCTGAATATTTAGAGAGCATGAAATGCACTTTAAAATATTGCTTTGAAAATCTTATTTCTGGTTTACGACTCTGACATCAATACAGTGAATGTAAATATCATGTTTACCCATTTGACAGTCATTCCTCTGTGAAATCAATGTGTCATTTGTTTGAAGGATTTTAACAGAGTTAGCAAGATTGTGTTTGACCTTCCTTGTTTATTTTACCTTTCACTAATATCTGTTTGATTCTTATTTAAAAGGATAAACATATATTTTTTTAACCAGTGTAATATATTTTAGCAAAATTAAATCTTTCAGCAATTTGATGTTCTTTATTAATCCATTCTTGGAAAAGTAGGTGAACTTTCATTGTTAATGATGAAAATAAAATAACATTGTTGCATTGGAAAAGGACCCTTA
Source organism: Spilogale gracilis (assembly GCA_004023965.1). Lineage (NCBI taxonomy): Eukaryota > Metazoa > Chordata > Mammalia > Carnivora > Mephitidae > Spilogale > Spilogale gracilis. The sequence goes on along the minus strand of PITA01016107.1, from coordinate 37,516 downwards.
AAGCATGCTTGTCAGCCTTAGCCCAACATTTCTATAAATATATTTAATCTAGTTAGAGCTTTAATTGAGACCCCTGTTTTTAACATGAAAGATGATATAATTTTTAGCATAAAACTACAATTTTAAGTATGATTTTGTAAGTGGATTAAAGAAAATTTTATGCAGTATTTAAAAGAGGATTGGTCAAAGTCCTTATTCAGATAATTTATGCTTGTATTCAACAAGAAAAGGCATACATACATGGAGATAGATGCATGGAGATCTATATCTGTGTAACAATTGCATTTTCCTCTATGTTCAGTAAAGTGTATTTATTAGAGTTAAAAACAAAATTAAAATATAATGGTAAATGCTGATTTAAAAAAAGAACACTAATATTTTAGCCCTTCCACACAGAGTTTCTATACTTTATACCTTATATTCTTTTAAATTTTTCCAATAGCCAATGAACTACATGCTGCTATTATCATCACTTTACATATGTTAGTAACAAAATAAAGTTCTTGGAAAATCCAGAAGAAGCATTTTATTATTAGGAAGTTATAGGATGATTTATAATATTTTATAACAGTGCTGAATATAGCCACAGGATTTTTTAGATTTTCACACGAGACCACAATGCATGTATACATTATTAATAAAACTTTGAGAAACTTTGAGGAGTATACTCTGCAGATCATGATATTAACAAATGATATGTTCAATATCATAAGCTCCCATAAACTAGAAATGACATTCAAAGTGGAAACATAGTTGTAAGCAAGAGTGGTTGAAATCTAGAAGTCCAAATGAATGTTATCCCTCTAGTACTTGGAAGTTCACTACTAGTGAATATTTGAAATAATAGAAGAAATAAGAACAGTGTAACAGACTGGATCTGGGCAACATTTTCCAAAGAGCAAGAGGAATCTGATGGTTGATGGTGCCAAGTGGACAATAAATTCATTATGGTAGTAGTAACAATAAACCAAATGAAGGAACTTTTATTTCCTGGAAACATGAGAAACTAAACTTGAACGTCTTTCTTTCTCTTCCCTGGAAACACAACACGGCAATGAATGTGAGGTTGAAATATCTGAAAATTGAAGACAAGAATTGTGGAAAACCCCTGGTACAAAAGAAAGTGGATGGTTCCCAATGTGTGTAAGAGTCTATGTAGGTGGAGAAGAGGAGAGGAGAAGATAGAGGAAGGATATGAAATACAAGCAAGGGAAATGTTGGGGCAGATTTTCTTTTTTCCTCAAGTTTCATTATGAAAATGTTCAAACGTACAGAAAGTTGAAGTACTTACAGTAAGCACCCATTTCCTAGATGCCACCATTAACTTTTTTAAAAATGCACTTTATTTTTTGGAGCAGTTTCAGGTTCACAGCAAAATTGAGCAAAAAATGCATGGTGCTTCCATATAACCCATTCCCCACAACTCCTCCCGCTATCAACATGACACACCAGAGTGGTCCCTTTGTTAAAATCTGTGAACCTATATCAACCATCACTGTCACTCAAAGTTCATAGTTTACATTAGGGTTCTCTCTTGGTGTTGTACATTCTATGGATTTTGACAAATGTACAACGACGTATTCACCATGATTGTAACACACAGAATAGTTTCACTGCCTGAAAAGCCCCCTGAGTTCTGCCTACACCACCCTTCCTGCCCCTAACCCCTGGCAGCTGCTGACCTTTTACTGTCGCCATTGTTTTGCCTTTTTCAGAATGCCATATAGTTGGAATCACAGTTTGTGGCCTTTAAATAGTGACTTTTTTTTTCTTCACTTAGGATATGCACTTCAGTTTCATCCATGTCTTTCCATAGCTTAATAGCTCCTTTCTTCTTAGTGCTGAATAATATTCCATTATCTGGATCTACCATAATTTATCCACTACTGATTATTAACTACTGAAAGATTTTGTTTTGAAATTTTGGCAGTTATGCATACAGCTGCTATAAGCATCTATTTGCAGGTTTTTGTGTGGACAGAAGTTTTCAGCTCAATTTCATTAATACCAAGGAACATACTTGCTGAATTTCATGGTAAGAATATATTTAGTTTTATAAGAAACTGCCAAACTGTCTTCTAAAGTGGCTTCTATGGACTGAATTGTGTCTCCAAATTTCATATGTAGCAACCTTAAACTCTGGTGTGATGCTATTTGGAAATGAGACCTTTGGGAGATAATTAGTTTAGATGAGGTCATGAGAACAGGGCCATCAAAAATAGACATCACATGGGCGCCTGGGTGGCTCAGTTGGTTAGGCAACTGCCTTCGGCTCAGGTCATGATTCTGGAGACCCCAGATCGAGTCCCTCATCGGGCTCCCTGCTGGGCATCAAGCCTGCTTCTCCCTCTCTCACTCCCGCTGCTTGTGTTCCCTCTCTGGCTGTGTTTCTCTCTGTCAAATAAATAAAATCTTAAAAAAAAAAAAAAAAAAAGAATAGACATCACAGAGCTTGTACTCTACTTCTCTCCAGCATGTGAGGATACAGCAAGAATGTGGCCATCTGCAAGCCAGGAAGAGAGCTCTCAAAAGTAGCTGAACATACTGACAACCTGATTCAGAGTTGCAACCTCCAAATCTGTGAGAAAATAATTTGATGATACTTTGTTGCAGAAGCTCAAGATCACTAATACAGATATTGACACTGAGAAGTGGAGTGCTATTGTAACAAAATACTTAAAATGTGGAGGCAGCTTTAAAACTGGATAATAGTTAGAGGCTGGAAGAGTTTTAAGGTGCATGCTTAGAAATAAGGATATTAAGGATGATTCTGGTGAAATTTCTGATGGAACTGAGAGCATGTTATTGGAGAGTGGAAGAAAGGCCATCCTTGTTAGAAAGTGGCAAAGAACTTGACTGAACTGTGTTCCAGAAGTTTCCTTCCACGGAGGTAGAACTTGTGATAAATTTGGATATTTAACTGAAGAAATTTTAAGTAAATTGTTGCAAGAGCAGCTTAGTTCTGTCCGATTACTTAAAGTAAAATGTAAAATGAGAGAGGTTAAATGAAGAAGGAATTAGTAAGCAAAAGGGGGCCATGACTTGGGGTGCCTGGGTAGGTCCCTCTTTCACTCTCCCTGCTCGTGTTCCCTCTCTAGCTGTGTTTCTCTGTGTCAAATAAATAAATAAAATATTTTTTAAAGGGGGGAGCGGGACTTAAAGATATGGAAAGGGGCACCTGGGTGGCTCAGTTTTTAAGCATCTGCCTTCGGCTTATGATCCCTGAGTCCTGTGATCGAGCCCCATATCGGGCTCCCTGCTCAGCAAGGAGCCTGCTTCTCCCTCTCTCACTCCCTCTACTTATGTTCCCTCTCTGGCTGTGTTTCTTTCTGTCAAATAAATAAAATCTTTGAAAACAAATAAAAAAATTAAAATATGGAAAATTCTCAGCCTATTCACATTGCCAAAAATGAGAAGGCATGTTCTGAAGAAACATTAAGGGTGTGGCTGCTATCACTTGATACAGGAACAGAAACATTGTCAGTTTGAACTGAAGAGGATAGAGATAGGACAAAGGAAGGAATGCTGTTGGCCTTCTTCTGTTTGGTAAGATGGGATGATAGTGTTATTTGGTTGCAAAGTGTGTTATTTTCAGGAAGAGGAAAAAATGACATCAAACCTGGGGTGCCTGGGTGGCTCAGTTGTTAAGCATCTGCCTTGGGCTTGGGTCATGATCCCGGAGTCCCAGGATCAAGTCCTGCTTAGGGCTCCCTGCTCTGCAGGAAGCCTGCTTCTCCCTCTCTCACTTGCCCTGCTTGTGTTCCCTCTTTAGCTGTTTTTCTTTGTCAAATAAATAAATAAAATACTGTTTTAAAAAATACTGATTTTATACAATGTCTTCTAGAATATATAAAAGAAGGGAACACTTTCCAGCTCACTTTATCAGACCAGTATTACCCTGATATTAAAACCAGAAAAAGAAACTATAGATAAAAGAAAACTACAGGCCATGAACTGAGAAGCAAAATCCTCAACAAAATTTTAGCAAATTTAATCCCAAGGTATGTAAAATTATTATACACTATGACCATGTTTGATTTTTTTTCAGGTATATAAGACTGGTTCAGCATCAAAAAGAAAAATCAGTCAATAAAAATTATATCAACTGGCTGAAGAAGAAAAGTCATATGGTTATACCAATTGATGTAGTAAAACCCAATACCTGTCCATGATATTAACAAAATCATTTTTGGCAAATTATCAATAAAGAGGAACTACAACTCTAGTTACAAAAAAAAATACAGAAAACATCAAACCTAATGAAACAGTGAAAAAGTTAATTGCTTTACTCCTAGGACTGGAAATGAAGCAAGGGTGTCCAGTTTTATGACTCTTATTCAACATAATACTGGAAGTTCTAGGCATTACAATAGGCATATATGATTTGTGTTATAATAACTTATCTCATATAATATGTTACATATTATGATGTATAGTAGGTATTTTATATGTATAAATAACACAGTAAATATAAAGCAAAGAAAAAATCTAGAAAATTACATAGGGAGTAAAATTTTCAGATTAATTCAGCTTTATATATGCAATATAGATGTATATATAATGCATATATGTATTTGTATTATTTATAAATATGTTATAGGCATGTAATACATGTCTATATATAATATGCATAGTATACATGTAATACATAATAAATAAGATACATAATAGCTTTAAAAGGAGTATGGACTTTTAAATGTAATACTTAAAACTATATAGCTTTTAGAAAAAAATACAGAAAATCTTCAAAGTCTAGGATTAGGCAAAGAAGTCATAAACTTGACATGAAAGCATAATTCATATAAAAATCCAAGATAATTCTAAACTGGATGGGACCTCAGGTAAAAAGTAGTATATACTGGGAATGTCTCATGTAACAAGTCTTTAAGTTGGACAAGATTTAAATTCTTCATTGCTAGGGACATAATAACATTATATACACAAAATAGTGGACAGTAAGCACAGAATATCATTGTCTTGACCAAGTCATGTTAAGTTTTGTTTGTTTGTTAGTTTGTTTGTTTATTTTTCAGAGAAACAAGAGACACAGCTTAAGAGACTACAATGGTAATTTTATTCCAAATGTATTGAAGTGTCATAATCTTTTAAAAATTTTTTTAGTTTGATTATGGTTGACACACAACATTACATTAGTTTCAGGTATAGAACATAATGACTTAATTTCTCTATACATTAAGCTTTATACATCACAAATATCACCCTCTTAAAAACACCCTCTAAATTATTCCACCAGCTATTTTGGACCTAAACTCTCATTTCAGGCTTATTTTTAGATAATGGAGCATAATTCAGAGGATCACCCAGTTCAGTGGTATAGGTTTAGTTGTCAATGAATAAAATTTATTCTCCAAAAATATAAAAAAAAATGTTTAAAGTGTTAGATAACAAGGTATATTTTGATGGCTATATTGTCAATGTATAGATTGATTAGACTTTAAAATTCTTAAGGTTGTTCAATTACTTCCATGGATATTATAAAGCTCCATTATATGTGACAAAAAATACTCATTGTCAAACAATATAATGAAAATATTTATACTATGTCATTTGAAAATTTCTTCCTGTATTGACCATACATGTACATGAAAACTCAGATTGGTTCTTTAAAAGGTAGAAAAAGTCCTTTGTAATGGAAAAATACAATGGACTAGAATAGAATGAACTGAGTTTTTTAAATGAACTTCACCAATTATGTGTTATTTGTCATCTAGCCAATTAGTCCCATGTTGTTGGATCTGAAAGATAGGTGTGGGGTGGGGGAAGTAAGGATAGAAAGGAAACAATAGATGGAATAAAATAAGAAAGGATGGCAAGGGGCACCATTGAAGGAATAGCAAATTATTCAAGTATGTTCATTAAAATTTTAAAACCTCTGCATTATCTTCGCTGTGCAAGAGAAAGGATATACTAACAGTGAAAAAGTGAGAGAATAATCACAGAGTAAAAAGACATATCAAGAGATGGAATAAAATTGCTTGTACAACAAATTCACAAAATAATTACTTTAAAATATTATGCTTCGCATGTGTGGAAATTTTTTCATAGATCTTTACTTGGGTTTAGATTCTGAGAACAGCTAAACTAACTGTTTTCTCTTAATTTCCCTGTTGTAAATTGAGAATGATTACTTTTTACCAATTGACATCAGACAGGACTAACAAATTAACACTGGGGGAAATATGAGACAAAGGAAAAGTAAAGTGTTCAGAAAAGCAATTGGACTTAAAATTTTAAAAATTAGTCAACTTTAAATAATTTCTTCCTAAAAACAAGCATGCTATAAACGATTTGAAAACTTTTCATTTTCTTTCATTCTTATAACCTAATAGAGTTGTCAGCTTACTACCCCAGTCAGAAAAAATGATTTATATATACATTTTAAGTACTTAGTAATTATTAGTTCGAATGCATTAGGAGAGACACAAAAGAGAGGTACAAGGGTTGGGCAGGTGGTTAGATATTTAAATGTGGGTTTAATGCCCTTAGGAATACTTATATAATAGGTGCTTAAGCAATTTAGATGTGCTTATTTATGTAGGTATCTCCCTGACCACTCATGATAAAGCATGTGCCAAATCGTATTATGAAAAACTGAGCACATTTAATTGCAACATGGGAAATTTGTTTTGATCTTTTGCTAAGGATGCTAACAGGTAAATGTTTGTGAATCCATCATTTGGCAGATTGGTACTGTCAATTTGATGACATAAAAATAGGACTGTAAGTAGAGTAGCTCCCAGGAGCAGATTGGAGAGAAGAAATACTTCAAACTCACCCATCATTTTTTCTTGGCACTTCCTGAGACTAGCTACAAGACAAAATAAAACTGGCCAAGCCACAAGGGCTACACAATAAAGACTCCCAAACTAAACCTTTCCAGTAATGTATGGATTTTGTCAAAAAGTAGGAAAGACGTGAAGACATGTGAAGGTGCAGGAAAAGTTGGGTACATTGTTGGCTATCATGGGTTCATTTGCATATAAATGCCTTTGTGATGTTCTAATAACTGTTTCTAAATAATAGTTAGATGGTGTTCTGAAATCATCCAATACAATCCAAATATAGTTTGCATCTAAATTATTTTTTAACCTATATTTTTTCTTTCCTCCTTCTTTTCCATCTTCTGTTATTCCTACTTTACCCTCTGAACTGGCTATCACAGTTGTACAATCTATTCTATAATTTTTTAAGTTATAATGAACCTCCATTAAAAATCTAGAAGTATAAAACAAACATGAAATTAATAAAGTCTTAGCTTTCCACAGTCTGGCTATGTATTAAGATAAATAGATAATTACAGGTGAAAGAGTATTTAAATATTTTTATGTTGTGTTAGATGAAATGTTTTGCATTCTATAAAGATATTTTAATTTCATTAAGTAGGTCTCTTTTATCTTTTTTCATTAATTTTTCTACTTGATTTGTCAAATTGTGATGGAGTCTCCTTATATTTTCCAGTAAGATGGATATTTTCTCGTGCTTTCTCTACATTTAAAATCAATTTTATAATTTTTATATTTTTGTTTTTATTTTTTTATTGTTACTTAAATTTTTTTTGCCAGTGTTCCAAGATTCATTCCCCATTCCCCACACCCAGTGCTTCACACTTTAGGTGTCCCCAGTACCCACCACCAGGCTCTCACATCCCTCTGCTCCCCTCCCTCCAAGTCCTCAGTTTGTTTCTGTGTCCAAAGTCTCTCTTGTTTTGTTTTCCTCCCTAGATTACCCTAGTTCCCATTTACTTTCCTTCTCCCACTGTCCTCCAGGTTACCCCTCATGCACCGCAAGTAAGCAAAACCACGCGATACTTGACTTTCTCTTCTTGGCTTATTTCACTCAGCATAATCTCTTCCAGTCCAGTCCATGTTGCTACAAAAGTTGGATAGTCATCCTTTCTGATGGAGGCGTAGTATTCCATTGTATATATGTACCACTTCTTCTTTATCCATTCATCTGTTGATGGGCACCTTGGCTCTTTCCACAGTTTGGCGATTGTGGCCATTGCTGCGATGAATATTGGGGTACATATGGGCCTTTTCACTACATCTGTATCGTTGGGATAAATGCCCAGTAGTGCAATTGCAAGGTCATAGGGCAGCTCTATTTTCAATTTTTTAAGGAATCTCCACACTGTTTTCCAAAGCGGCTGCACCAGGTTACATTCCCACCAACAGTGTAAGAGGGTTCCCCTTTCTCCACAGCCTCTCCAACACTTGTTGTTTCCTGTCTTGTTAATTTTGGCCATTCTGACTGGTGTAAGGTAGTATCTCCGTGTGGTTTTGATTTGAATTTCCCTGATAGCTAGTGATGCTGAACATTTTTTCATGTGTCTGTTAGCCGTTTGTATATCTTCTATGGAGAAGTGCCTCTTCATGTCTCTTGCCCATTTTTTGATGTGTTCATCTTCTTTTTGGGTGTTGAGTTTGAGTACTTCTTTATAGATCTTGGATACCCGCCCTTTGTCTGTAGTGTCATTTGCAAATATCTTCTCCCATTCTGTGGGTTGCCTCTTTGTTTTGTTGACTGTTTCCTTTGCTGTTGGGGACAGTGCTTGATATGCCACTCCCGCCATGCACAAGCCCAGGGAAAACTTTGGAGGTACCTGTGAATGTGAATGAAAGCCCCTCTGGGCTTTCCCCACCTAGAATCCAGAAAGCCACATACCCTGTGGATCAGGGCAATATGTCCTTTGTGTGCTTATTCAAGACATATAGTTCCATTCAGTCTTCCTCCCGGTAATCATCTATATTTCTGTATCTCTGTATCTCTTATCTGTATTTCTTGATACCTGTGCCTTAATGGTCTCAACTTCTGTGAGTTTAAGCAATCACTCTGTACCCTGTGGTAACAATACTAATCCTGTCTCTAGGGTGGGTGCAAAAGCAGATAAGATTCAACTGCACCACCCAACTTCCTCACTTTTAAATAATAAAATACTGGGGCCCCTGTCAGTCAAGAGAAACAAAGGAGGAGGGCAGCAAGAGATCCTGCAATGAGACAGAGAGAGAGTGAGACAAAGGCAGAGAGCCTGCGAGGAAGCAGCAAGAGAGCCTTAGAGTGGAGAGCAGGAGAGCTGGCAAACAGCAAGAGACCCTGCAATGAGAGACTGAGAGAGACTGAGAGAAAAAGGCAGAGAGCCTGTGAGGAAGCAGCAAGAGAGCCTTAGAGGAGAGAGCAGGAGAGCTGGCAAACAGAAAGAGAGCCTGCAAAGAGAGACAGAAACATAGAAGCTAAGGAAGCAGCAGAAAGAGAAGCAGACAGAGAGTAGAGAGACTGAAGAAAAGAGAGAAGTAGGAAAAGAAGGCCAAAGCCAGAGCTAGAGACCTAGAGCTAGAGATCCAATGCTAAAAAACCAGAGCGTGTGGCTGAACCTGCTTCATAGGTCTCTCCTAACTGACCGCGGGTCTGTCAGCTTGCATTAGATTTGCGAGTCCATGTCATTATTTCGCCTGCGGTTCAGGACCCACCATCTCCACCGAGGCTGGCCCCCCCGGCGACATCACTTTGCTGTACAGAAGCTTTTTATTTTGATGAAGTCCCAGAAGTACATTTTTACTTTTGTCTCCTTTGCCTTTGGAGACGTGTCTTGAAAGAAGTTGCTGTGGCCAATGTCAAAGAGGTTACTGCCTATGTTCTCTTCCAGGATTTTGATGGATTCCTGCCTCATGTTGAGGTCTTTCATCCATTTCGAGTTTGCCTTTGTGTGGGGTGTAAGAGAATGGTCTAGTTTCATTCTTCTATATGTAGCTGTCCAATTTTCCCAGCACCATTTATTGAAGAGACTGTCTTTTTTCCACTGGGTATTTTTTCCTGGTTTGTCAAAGATGATTTGCCCATAGATTTGTGGGTCCATATGTGGGCCCTCCACTCTGTTGAACTGGTCTATTTCTCTGTTTTTGTGCCAGTACCATGCTGTCTTGGTAACCACAGCTTTGTAATAAAGCCTGAAGTCAGGTAGTGAGATGCCCCCAGCTTTGCTTTTCTTCTTCAGCAATTCCTTAGCGATTCGGGGTCTTTTTTGGTTCCATATAAATTTTAGGATTGTTTGTTCCAACGTTTTGAAGAATATTGGTGGAATTTTGATCGGAATGGCATTGAAAGTGTAGATTGCTCTGGGCAGTATAGACATTTTGACAATGTTTATTCTTCCAATCCATGAACATGGAATGCTCTTCCATCTTTTTGTGTCTTCTTCAATTTCTTTCATGAGTGTTCTGTAGTTCCTCGAGTACAGATCCTTGACTTCTTTGATTAGGTTGATTCTTAAGTATCTTATAGTTTTTGGTGCTATAGAAAACGGAATCGATTCTCTGATTTCCCTTTCTATTTTTTGTTGTTAGTGTATAAGAATGCAAATGATTTCTGTGCATTGATTTTGTATCCTGCCACATTACTGAATTGTTGTATGAGTTCTAGTAGTTTGGGGGTAGAGTCTTTTGGGTTTTCCACATAGAGGATCATGTCGTCCGTAAAGACAGAGTTTGTCTTCCTCTTTGCCAAGCTGGATACCTTTTATCTCTTTCTGTTGCCTGATTGCTGTTGCTAGGACTTCTAATACTATGTTGAACAGTAGTGGTGAGAGTGGGCATCCTTGCCTTGTTCCTGATCTCAGAGGAAAGGCTGTCACTTTTTCCCCATGAGAATGATATTCGCTGTGGGTTTTTTGTAGATAGATTTTATGAGGTTGAGAAATGTTCCCTCTATCCCTATACTTTGAAGAGTTTTGATCAGGAACGGATGTTGTATTTTTGTCAATTGCCTTTTTTGCATCAATTGAGAGTACCATGTGGTTTTTCTCTTTTGTATTATTGATTTGTTCTATCACGTTGATTGTTTTGCGAGTGTTGAACCACCCCTCAACCCTGGGATAAAACCCAACTGGTCATGGTGGATAATCTTTTTAATGTATTGTTGGATCCTGTTAGCAATGATCTTGTTGAGAATCTTGGCATCTGTATTCATCAGCGATATTGGTCTGAAGTTCTCCTTTTTGATGGGGTCTTTTTCTGGTTTGGGGATTAGAGTGATGCTGGCTTCATAGAAAGAGTCTAGAGTTTTCCTTCCATTTCTAATTTTTGAAAGAGCTTCAGGAGAATAGGTGTTATTTCTTCTTTGAATGTTTGGTAGAATTCCCCAGGGAATCCGTCTGGGCCTGGACTCTTGTTTTGGGGGAGGTTTTTGATCACTGCTTCAATCTCATTACTAGATCTAGGTCTATTCAGATTGTCAATGTCTTCCTGTTTCAGTCTTGGTAGTTTATAGGTTTCTAGGAATGTATCCATCTCTTCTAGGTTGTTAAACATATTGGCATATAATTGCTGACAGTAATTTTTGATGATTGTTTCTATTTCCTTGGTGTTAGTCATGATCTCTCCCCTTTCATTCATGATTTTGTTAATTTGGGTCTTCTCCCTTTTCTTTTGGGTTAGTTTGGCCAATGGTTTATCGATCTTATTGATTCTTTCAAAGAACCAGCTTCTAGTTTTTTTGATGCGTTCTACTGTATCTCTAGTTTCTGACTATTCTTCTCTGCTCTAATCCTTATTATTTCCCACCTTGTGTGGGGGGTTGGTTTAATTTTTTTGTTGATTTTCCAGTTCTTTAAGGTGTAAAGAGAGTTGGTGTATTTGGGATTTTTCAATTTTTTTGAGTGAGGCTTGGATGGCTATGAATTTCCCCCTTAGAACGGCCTTTGCTGTATCCCATAGGTTTTGGATCAATGTATCTTCCTTCTCATTGGTTTCCATGAAGTGTTTCAGTTCTTCTTTTACTTCTTCGTTGATCCACATATTCTTGAGCAGGATCATCTTTAGCTTCCAAGTGTTTGATTATCTCCTGAACTTTTTATGGTGGTTGAATTCCAGTTTCACGGCATTGTGGTCAGAGAATATGCAGGGAATAATTTCAATCTTCTGGTATCGGTTGAGCCCTAATTTGTGACCTAGTATATGGTCTATTCTGGAGAAAGTTCCATGTGCACTCGAGAAGAATGAGTATTCTGCTGTTTTAGGGTGAAATATTCTGAATATATATATGAGGTCCATCTGGTCCAATGTGTCATATAAGGCTCCTGATTCTTTGTTGATTTTCTGTTTTGATGATCTGTCCATTGCTGAGAGTGGTGTGTTAAGGTCTCCTACAATTAATGTATTTGCATCAATATGATTCTTTATTTTGTTTAACAGTTGGCTTATGTAGTTGGCTACTCCCATGTTGGGGGCATAAATATTTACAATTGTTAGATCTTCTTGATGTATAGACCCTTAAAGAATGATGTAGTGTCCTTCTGTGTCTCTGACTACAGTCTTTAGACTAAAATCCAATTTGTCTGATATGAGAATTGTTACCCCGGCTTTCTTTTGGGGTCCATTGGCATGAAAGATGGTCTTCCATCCCCTCACTTTCAATCTGGAAGTGTCTTTCGATTCAAGATGAGTCTCTTGTAGACAGCATATGGATGGGTCCTGTCGTTTTATCCAGTCTGCAAACCTGTGTCTTTTTATTGGAGCATTTAGGCCATTCACATTGAGAGTGATTATTGATAGATACGTTTGTATTGACATCATGTTGCCTATGGAGTTCATGTTTCTACAAGTTACCTCTGTATATTTCTGTTTTGTGTCACTCTTGGGTTAGTTTCTCCTCTAAAGAACCCCTCTTAGTATTTCTTGTAGTGCTGGCTTGGTGGTTGCATAATGTTTTAGACCTTGGCGGTCTTGGAAGCTCTTTATTTCTCCTTCCATTTTGAAAGTCAACCTTGCTGAATACATTATCCTTGGTTGCATATTTTTGTCATGTAACTTCCTGAATATGTCTTGCCATCCCTTTCTGGCTTGCCAGGTTTCTGTGGAAAGGTCTGACATTATTCTGATGGTCCTCCCTCTATAGGTAAGGGATCGCTTTCTCCTAGCTGCCCTTAAGACATATTCTTTGGTTTTATGATTCGAGAATTTTACTATTATGTGCCTGTAAGTTTTTCTGGCCTCATTGATCTTGGGGGTGTTCTCTCTGCTTCTAGGACATGAACATTGTTTCATTCCCCAGATTTGGGAAATTTTCATCCATGATTTGTTCAACAATATTTTCTAGGCTTCTCTCTCTCTCAATTCCTTCAGGGATTCCAATAATTCTGATATTGGAGCGTTTTATGGCATCATTTATTTCCCTTATTCTGTTTTCTTGGGATTTTTGCTATTTGCTCCAAGACTTCTTCTTAATCCATCTGTCTTCTAAATCACTGATACGATCTTCAGCTTCACTTACTCTGGCTGTTAGCATATTTAAATTAGATTGCATCTCATCTAAAGCCTTTCTAACCTCAGCTTTCACTTCTGTTACTATGGCTTCCACTTTGAGACTAATGTTCTTTTCTAAATTAACTATTGCTTGGACAATTGCTGCCCTGAATTCTATTTCTGTCATATTGTTTATGTTTGTTTCCAATAATTCTGTGACCGAGGTTGCAGTCTCCAGGTTCTTCTTCTGTTGGATGTTCTTCTCCAAGTCATTGTGGCTAGGAGTGGTAGAGGCGGTGTATAGCTAGATATTTCAGCCACTATCTAGGTGGATTGGTCATTGGAAGGTTTTGGAGCAACCAGAGTTCACCACCAAAAAGGGAGGAGAAAGAAAAAAAGAAAACGGAAGAGAGGAAGCAAGAAAAGAAGCCCCTGCCAGAGTGGGGCCCGGTGGTAGGATTTATATGGTACAAAACTGTTACAGGGTAAAGAAAAGGGTTATCAAGGGTAAATGAAGAGATCATAAAGTGAAGCCCAACCTTTATGACCCCCAAGGCCAGTATTTATATAATACAAAAGCAAAGACAATTACACAGACACACTGACAAACTAGAATGGGAAAGTGAGGGTAGACACTCCTTGTGGGCAAGGAATGCGTTTTAGATGCTCCCGAGTTTGTCTTGTTATTATTGGAGGAGCCCACTTTCAAAAGATATAGGGAGATTAGAACTGGTTGTATATAGGGGTAGTATTGAATAGGGATATGTATTGACTTGAGGCTTATAACTACATGTACACATAAAAGAGAGAATAAAGGAAAGAGGAGAGAAGAAAGGGAAAAAGAGAGAAAGCAAACGGAAAGAAGAGGCAACAGCAAGAGCAGAAAATATAGGAGTGTTTTTGAAAAAATTTCAAGGTTAAAAAAAATGTTATGGGGTCTTGTATTGAGTATTATGTTGTGATAAACAGGGGGTTAAAAATTGAAAGAAGAAAAACCGTGAGAACGTATTTTTAAGCTTAGAATGGAAGCTTTAAAAGAAAAAATTGAAAAAAGTTTAAAAAAGTAAATAAGGTGGAAAACTATCAATAAGTTGTAGGGCTTTTGGTACTTGTAGTCAGTGCCAGGAGTTTAATAAATTGCCTTTCCCCCGATTTGGGGTCTGCAGTTTGAGTGTTGTCCTCCTGAGCTTCTGGCTTGCTTTCTGGGGGTGGGGCCTGTGGCACAGTTTCAGTCCTTCTACCTGGGCTGCGTCTCTCTGCCCCCTTGCTAGAGGCTGGTCTCCATGGTAACCAGGTTATCAGGTTACAATTCTCTGGTGGCAGAGCGTTGTTCTTTTAAGTCCTTTTTCAGCTGCTGAGGAAGTCACGTCGGAGCAAAATGTCTGAGCCCAGACCTCCTTCCCAAAGAGAGCCTCTACACAGAGAGGGGCTCCTTCCCGCCTCCCGGTTGGCAGCCTGTCACAGCCTGGCACGTGCAGAGGCTGGATTGATCTCTGCCCATGCCCCCCACGTGTCGCTTCACTCCCGCACCTCAAAACCACAACTCCTTTTGGATTGTGCAACCTTGTCTGTGCCCTGGGACCCGAGGTCCCTCCGGTCCCACACAAGTCTGTAAAATTGCCTTCCCTGTGGGTCCGCGCCCGGCCCACGGGGTGGAGAGAAGCAGGAGAGAAAGGCAGTGGCAGAAAAATAGAATCCACGCCCGCCGCTCTCGCTGAGATCCCCCGTGCCGCAAAGCCCTGCTTCTCTGGCTTAAGCAGTGGGAGGATAGACTCCCCACCCCAGACCTTCTAAGTTCCCTGGAGCTGCGGGGCACTTCCTCTCCCTGCAGATTCCCATCTCCCTGCTGCTGTGGAGGAAAAACTGATTTTGCACCTCACAGAGAACTCTCTGTCTCTGCGGGTCCCCGTCTCCCGACTCCGGTGGTGGCAGCGGCGGCGAAAAAAAGTCTCCTTGCCTTGCTGCGGGCTCTGCTGTGCTCCCGTTTCTGTCTCGCCCCGATTCAGACCATAATCTGCTGTTACTCCTCACTCATAGAGCTCTTTTGTGTTGGCGTATTTGCTTTCAATGGTTCAGCTCTGCAGGCTTCCTCCCCTACTCCCCTGTCTCTGGGGGCAAACCTCTGGTTCCTCTCACTTGTTTCTACCTTTTTGCCGATGGTCTTTGTCTCCCGTGGTGATCCAGAAGTGCAAAATATCACATTTCAGGCTGATTTCTTGGGTGCTCACAGTGGTCCTGTAGTGCTTTTTTTGCTGGAATTGAGTGCATTTAGGGAACTCCCCGAAATGCGGTCACCTGGCCTTCTGCCATCTTCTTCCCCCAATTTTTATATTTTTAATTAATGATTTGGGGCTCATAATTATATATATATTTTAAATGTAAAATATTTTGAGGTGACATCATCATTGGGGTGGCATAAGACATCCCTATTTTTTATCCCTTTTTAACATCTAAAATTCTTTTTAGCCTTTGAAAGTTATTTTCAATCCTAGTATTAAAGGTACTCATGTGTTATTCAAAGGTCTTTCTATAATTCTGGACTAAAATTGGCCGTACAATGAACATAAAATAATTTCCCTGCTTGTCTGCTCCCCAGACCCCAGGAACAGAGTACCTGGCCTTTTGAAAAGAAGCTGAGAGTGGAATCAGTACAGACCTAGCAGGAAAGATATCAGTTAAAAGCTGAAGTAACATGCTCAAGAGAGGGAAAGAAAGGAAGTCGGAGAAGGGGTCTCCCAGGACCTGCACAAGGTGGACCCCTTGTACTTGTTAAAGTAATTCTAGGGAAAAAGCAAAGAATTATTATGTATCACCTTTGACCTCTATGTATTGAAGGGTAAGATTGTTGGTAATTACTAAGGGACTTTGATTAATATCAAGTGCGTATTAAGTGCCATTGCCGTGTAAGATTTGTTTCCATCACATGTGAAACAAATAGAAAGACACTCAATGTCCATTACTGAGAAACACTAAGGTCTCTGAGCTTACTCCAAGAAAATTTTATCTGTATTTAGTGAAGAAGGAAAATTAAGGCAATGACTAAGGACTTTTTTTCATTTGTTAATATTTTTTAATGATTAATCATTTAAACAAGAATACATAAAGTCATCATTGCTAGACTTAATATGAAATGTTACGTTTTCAATCTAATTTTCTTTCCTGGATAAGTTTTTTGTTTCTTTGTTTGTTTGTTTTTTACTATCTCTGTTAGTTTTGAAAACCTAACACTAGAAAAGGAGGGCCTCAATTCCAAACAAAGGTCCTAAGAATGAAGTCCCAGGAATGGGTCTGAAATTGAGATAGGTACTTGCTGATCTTGCATAGGTTCAAGAGTCCTGAAGTTGTACTAAAGCAGATACTCTCTGAAGCTGGTATCTATGGTATGGCCAACAGCTGGGGCTGCACCTTCCTGGCTTTCAAGATACACTGCATTGGGCTGGGCCCAGGGGGGCATGCAGCATAGCTAGGTGCTCTGACTGGTGCTTGAGGAAAAACATCTTGGCAACTGGCACACAATTGTACCCCGACCAAGTACTTTCTTAAATATTTGTTTTTCGAAGGCTACCTTTTGTTTGAGACTAATGCTTGCTTCCTAGCTTGCTAGATGATACAATTTTACAAAAATGTAGAATAAAGTTTTAATCACAATGTTTCAAGTAAGGAAAATGTTTTCTTTGAATGTTTCTGTGGGCTTTGCATTTTGCTGTTCATGAAAAAAATAGTAAATGGGATTCATCCCTTCTTTTCTGACCCTTTGTTCTTATACAACTAGAGCTATAAAGGGCACAGGAAAAAGTTTTTGGATTTCGGTTGGTTGGTTGGTTGTGTGTTTCTGTCCATATTTCTTGCAGAATGAAGTCTTCCATGGCTCAGTGGCTGTTATGGTTGCACAAACCCAACTTTAAGCTAAGGAGTAAAGCTACTGGGGAAACCCTGAATAAAGCTTAGCCTTATGATTAATTAGGAATAGGGGGAGAATACATATCTTTTTTTAAAAAAACCTTAGAGTTTTATTTTATTTTTAAAGATTTTATTTATTTATTTGACACAGAGAGAGATCTCAAGGCAGAGACGCAGGCAGAGAGAGAGGAGGAAGCAGGTTCCCTGCTGAGCAGAGAGCCTGATGTGGGCCTCGATCCCACTACCCTGAGATCATGACCTGAGCCGAAGGCAGAGGCTTTAACCCACTGAGCCACCCACGTGCCTGAGAATATATATCTTGACCAATTTCTGTCTTTTGGTGTTCAATTATTGCTATTTTATGCCGTAGAAAATGTCAAAGTACAGTACAGCTTTGGAAAGACTCTTAGACTTAGACTTTCCAAATTTTGACTATGCCCTAAGCTTTTATGTTTACTCTTTGAGAGTATTTTTCACATTTGTTGTCAGTATTTTGATCATATTTATAAAAGCTTATAAGATTTTTAGTTTAAAAACCACCTTACTTCTAATTTTTATTTTTTAGCTCCTATTGGAAACTGTGTTGGCTTTTAGTGAGTTCTTTTTGTCTAATTTTTACTTTTTAAGTTGAAAAAGAAAAACTATCTCTTTTAGCATTTACTTTTGAGGGTTTTTGTGAACTGTTATTGTGATAACAATTAATTTTTTAGTTTATTGCTGTGACCCTGACATGTCTAAACATCTTTAGATGTACAGTCTTAATTATTCAGCGCATTAAACCTATGATGTATATCCTGTTATGAAAAAGTTCAGATTTATGTCAATTGCCAGTAACAAAGATTAAAGATGGGAGATCTCAGATTCACACCTAAATTTTAAGCTGCTAAATTCCATACTCTTAATCACAGGGCTGTAGTACTCTTTTAAATTAATGACTATGGAGGTTTCTGTTCTGCAGTCACAAATGGAGACAACTGGGCCAGATATAAAATGTGAGTGCTGTGGGAGAGGTGAGCAATGTTCTGTGTGTGTGTGTGTGTGTGTGTGTGTGTGTGTGTTTTTTCCACTTACTCACCGATGGGAGTGGAGTGATGGCTTGTGGAATGATTTTGCTGATCCATATTTGGGTTCAAACAAGGTTTGCTTAGCTCAGCCCCCTTCCTTTCCTCTTTACTTTGGAAGCAGCCTGCTATCAATAGTGTGCACTGTGGTCTGCTCCTCCCTGTTTAAGTGTACAGGGTTAGGCATCTGCTGGGGAAGGCCAGCAATCCTTTAACCTTGTTTGTGGCTGGGTGGTAAATAAAGTTCTTAGTTTCACTTTTAGAAAAAAACATCATGCCTGCATACAAAAGTAATGTCCCCTAATTCAAGGTTGTTTCGGTAATATAGTGAATATTCTTATACCTGTATACCTGAGTAAGTTATCAGACTTCTCACTGTTTCCTAATTCAAATGTGAAAGAAAGGTTTAGCTTGCTGACCATTATCTTAAATTTCTCAAAAGGTATTAGGGACTTTTTCCCTTAAAAGTCAAGAGGTACCAGTATCCCTTTGTTTTATTTGATTATTACAGTCAGTGACCCTATGTTTTGTTTCTTTGTAGGAAGCTTATATTATTGCTCAGGATTTCATACATTTTATTTTAAGTTTCAGAAAATTTGCTCTTGTGTTTCTAGGGTTAATGTATCTTTCATTGATTTGACCCTGTAGTCAATGATATTATTAGAATGTCCACAAAGATCTTTAGTTCAGGAAAATTATATTTATTATATCATCATATTACCTCTATTTACAGTTAATAATTTGTTCAGAATATCAATTATACATGTGTTAGAATGTTCATATTAAATTTTGCTATCCTCCTGACAAATTATCTCTTAGTCATTTATTTAACATTTCATAATTTTCTTTGATTTCTAGAAGAAAAACACTGTTCTGTTTTTCCTTCAATATCAATTCTAAATTTACTAACTCCACTGTGAACTTCATTATTTTTTTAATATTTTGTTTATCATGTACTTGCATTAGACTTTCCCTTTCTCGTTTATATTTTCTGCCTTTTATAGATAAACCTGTTAAATTTTCATTTGTTTTGATTGCTTTTTATGAGATCTCTTTTTCACCTTCTCTTTCTCTTGTTTTATTTCCATCAAGTGTGGGGATGCACATAGTATGCTAATTTCATAGAGTTTTATTGCCTCATTTTTAAATCCTTACACATATTAATGTGTCTAGCACTGGTTGAAAACTTTGCAATTTATTTTCCCTTTTATTTCTTCCCTAAGACAATCCTAAAACCAAAACTCACACTGAATCCTTTGGAAAACTGTAATCATTTTATGTCAATATTATCAGTAGACTTTCAAATGAATAGGAAAATGACAGTCAGTTTTTTCTGTAAATAATTAATGATAGATAATATGACTAATTTTTATCTTTATGTTTGGTCTATGATCATACTGCTAAGGTTAAGTTTATTTAAAAAAACAAATATGTGTCTCCTATTCACTTATAAGTATATACAATTTTATAAGACAATATTTGGTCTTATTTTGAAGTGTTTTTCTTTAAAGATTATATTTATTTATTTGACACAGAGAGAGATCACAAGTAGGCAGAAAGAAGTAGGCAGAGAGGCAGGCAGAGAGAGGAGGAAGCAGGCTCCCTGCTGAACAGAGAGCCTGATGTGGGCCTTGAATCCAGGACCCTGAGATCATGACTTGAGCCGAAAGCAGAAGCTTTAACCCACTGAGCCACGCAGGCATCCCTTATTTTGAGTTTTAAACTGTTTTTTTATAAAATATATTCCCATATATCATATTGAATTTAACTAAAATTATTTTTTATCCTGTTTTTATTTAAACTTTAAAGCTTATAGTAGTCATAATTCTCTGAATTAAATTTTGAGGAGTCATAAATTCTGATTTTTTTCATATCAAAAGATATTGGATAAATTGAGACATTTAATCCTTAATGATTCAGGTTGCTTAGACACAACATGAAATATCTGATGGAAAATACAAACTCACTATAATTACAATCTCCTTTTCTAAATCCAACCCGCTTTCAAAAGCAAAGAGCCCTATGAAAACTGAGCTTCTAAAAATATGTTAATTTAGGTAAAGGTTTTCAGGACAGACATTAAAACATAAGGAGTTATTTCAATTTTTTTAATTTTAACAAATTTTGAATGAAATTACCAAAGTGTATCAATATTTTATCCTCCCCAAAATTATTCAAAGCTTTTTATAAAATCTTTTTATAATTTGTCTTTTTATAAAAGGACTTTGTCTAACATATGGAAGGGGATCATGCAGTCTCATAAGGAACAACTATTATGAGAATAAGCAGCTTTTTGAAGGTACAGAATCTGTGTGTTATTGAATAAATTTGTAAGGTTCCTACCATATAATAGGGCAACAGTTGCACATATAAACATATTTTTTATTACTTTATTTTTGTAAATATCATTGGCTTGATATTTAAATGCTGCTAACAGTTCTAAGAGCCTATGATTTTATTACTTCCAGGTAAATTTTCACAATCAAAAATATTAATGTGGTCACTCTTCCAATTATTTTCTGATAATTGTCAGTGTGACAAATTTTTGTAGGTTACTTTTAAGAAATTATATTCAAAGACATTTACAACTACTTGAATTGGGTCTTTAATGCACATGATTGTTTAATAGATTCTTTTTTTCTTGTGAGAAAACTATTTTGTTTTTTACTAGGATAATGAGTTTTAAGTCAGTATTTGCAGTTGGAATGAAGTTCAAAGGCGTCATCCTCCATGATGAGTGCTATTTAATCAAGACTGAAATGATGACAGCAAGATGTTTGCAAACATATAAGCTTCACATCTTGCTGATGTAAGATCATATATTTAATTTAACAGTATTAACAAATGATAAACTCTATAGATTGATAGAATCTTCTTTACATATATGTATGGAGTTTATTAATGTGCCAAATGGTTTTGGAATATTCAGTAATAATATCAAGCCACATGCATATGTTAACATTTTACTATTTCATCATTTAAGGTGTACATACTATCACAACTTAAATATAATCATTATTGTCAGTTTATACTCTGTCATTTTGATTTGTGTTTGGAATTCAGTCCCTTCTGCATTACAGTCAAAATTGTTTAATTCACTAAAATTCAGTGATAGATACCACATTAAACACATATTTTTTCTTTTCTGACTTGTGTAAAGCAATCTGTTCCCCTTGAGATTCTTCCATATTCCCATCTGAGAAAAATGACTCAGTCTATTTGATTTCTTTGTCTTTTTACAGTATCAAAGTCAACAGTGTCTTGGTTTAGAAGATAAATAGAACAGCAGACTCACTTCATCTCTTCAAACAGTGATAGAATTGTCCATTTATAAACTACTAAAAAAATGTTTCTGAGTGATTTTGCTCTGGGAGAAAAAAAAAAGATGACTTTTTCTTACCAAATTGTAATGAGAATCAGTTTCAAATCCAAGAAAAAGTTTTGGAAAGTTTAGATAGACATTTTTTTTCCCCTTCCTTAGAGAGTAACTTCTGGTTCAGATATTCTTACACTATTTTTAAAAGTATAAAACTTGAAGTGTTGGCCTCTGATTTTTAGTAATAAGTGGTATGACAAGCAATGAAGTCCAATTATCTATAGTTAATAAATGGGGTACATGAATAATTTTATAATGCACTATCTTCAGTAAAATTTTTAACTCAAGTTATAGATAAAACATTTTTTCCCTAATATCTGTGATATGACAGCAAAATAAATTGAAAATAGAACATCTGAAGTCAGAAATGAATCTGACTTCTTCCATTTTGCAGCTAGTAATTGGGCCCTGGAGAATTTAGCTAGTAGACATATTGTCTTCACCTGTAGTACCCATCTCTGTCAGCTTTTTCTCCTGCCAGTCTCACAGTCAGGATTTTTGACAGGAATCCTGAGGACAGACACCTAAAAAAAGAAAATAAAACTGGCTTTTGGGGTCAAATTATACTGATGTGGGCTTCATTCAGTTAAGCGACCCTTTTGGGAATTGAATCAAAATCTGAAAGAAATTTCCATTTAGTTTGAAGGGGAGAAGTTCAGTTTGAACTCTGGTCACTCAGCCCCTGTTAGTACCATTTTGTTTCTGTTCCTCTCGAGAGCATTTAAATACCTTCGATATTCTGCTCAAACTCTATCAAGCCTTGTAACTTGACTTCCATCTTCTTGAATTTATTAGAGTTGATAATATGTTCACTAAAATCAGAATATTTCTGAGCATCATATATAAGGACACAGAGTCCTGTGGTTAAGAGGTGCATCCCTGACAGTGAGATTACTCCTTCACACCCCCACCAGAGAACAGATAAAATGAAAGACTGAAAACCCTAAAAGTTGAGATGGATGTGGAGCAATCAAAATTCATATATTGCTAATGGGAGTGTAAGATCGTATAATCACTTTTAGAATTGTTTAGCAGTTTCTTGAAAGCTAACATCCAACTTCTGACTGTACAATTTTCTTCTTATTTGTCTTAAAGAAAGGAAAAGATAGCCCCCCCCCCAAATTTTTGTACAAAAATATTCAGAGCAGGTGTGCCTGGGTGGCTCAGTTGGTTAAGTGTCTGCCTTTGGCTCAGGGCATGATCCCAGGGTCCTGAAATCAAGTCCACATTAGGCTTCCTGCCCAGTGAGGAGTTTGCTTCTCCCTTTCCACCAGTTGTGCTCCCTTGGCCACTTTCTCCTCTCTCTCTTGAATAAATAAATCTTTAAAAAAAGAAGGATAAGGATAAGAAGGAGAAGGAAAAGGAGGAGGAGGAGGAGGAGGAGGAGGAGGGGGAGAATGTTCAGAGCACCTTTATTTATTATAGCACTCCTGCCACTCCCCATCCCCTTCCATACTGGAAAGTACCCACATGTCAAACAACACAAGAACAGATAAAGAATCTGTGGTATAGTATACAATGGAATACTCATTAGAAACTAAAAAAAATAGACAATTGATTGGCAACAATATGGATGAAACCTAAATATTTTACATTGAATGAAAGTAAAAAGGACAAAATCATAAACACTATATTATCATTTATATGAAAATCATGAACAGGCAAAGTTAAGTATGAAAAGTGGTTACTTCCCTGGGAATAGAGATTGACTGTAGAAAGAGACAAGAAGGCACTTTCTGAGATATTAGAGATCCTCTAACATGTAGTTTGAGTGATTACACTAGTGCATAGAACTGTTGAAACTTATTGAGTTGAACACTTAAGACTTCTGCATTTTAATGTTTCTAAATTATATCTCAATTTTGAAAGATTAGGGGAAAAAAGCTAGAACTTCAAGTCCACCTATCTGTATGTAAATGCATATTCCGCATACTATTACTTATATGCCTATAGTAAGGTTACTTTTGTGTGCTTCTGTATAGGAAACATAAGGATAATAGTATATACTTTAAGAAGGTAATTGTAAAGAAATTAGTATTAGGAATGTGGTAAACGTGGCATATTTTAGCTATTGTCGTGTTTTAATGGCATATCCTTCCTTTTTTTTCATAGGGGACACACCCTATAGTGACAAAACCTTCCTCATGGCAATCACTTCCCTATCTGCAATACCGCTGAAGTGGCAGCCCGAGATTGGTCTTTCTGACTTCCGCAGACGTGATCCGCTCCTGGCCGCTGCATATTTCTATGAGACTTCCGTCCTCATGTGCACTGCATAGACTGGTGACCTTTACAGTGATTGGGCCTTATCCTCTCCCCCTCCCTCTTCCCGCCTCCCCGCTCGCCCAATATATTCTGTGGCACCGCCTTAATCAAGGAGATCCTGCTTTGACAGACCTCCCGGCTCGGGTGTGTTTTTGGCCTCCGACACTCATCATCCTCCTCCACCCCACCTTTTTCCCCTGGCTGGACCAGGGGAGAAACCCCAAACCTCATAGCCCAGGAAGGAGCTACACTTTTTATTTTTCATTTGTAGCCATTTTTAACAATGAGTAACATTAAATCCTATTAACTGGACTTCAATACATATAGTTTAAATATATATTTATTTTCATAACATTTTAATGTTATGACATTATGACATGACATTATGACAAAACAATTTAATTTTGTATCTGTGATATTCAGAACTGAATACACATACCTATGGATTTAAAAAATCCCTATACTGGAGAGCTTAATTTACTCCCTGATAGTTTACAAAGCTAGATTTGCTGAAGTTATTAATTTAACACAGATCTGTGTGTCTCCTCAACCTAGGATCTTTCACAGCCATCTGGGTTAGGAAAAGAGTACACAGAATAGGACCTCAGAACTTGAATGACTGAATTAATAATTTTTTTTCATTTTAAAACTTTATACAATTTGTGTGCTCTATGTATGTGTGTGTGCTATTCAGCTTATTATTCTTTACCAAAAAGTTAGGAAAATTTACTCTGCCTACTCTGAATATTCTAAACCTGCTAAGCAGTTGTTTGTTTTCCATCATCCAGGGTTTTAATATGGCCTCATTTTGTGCTTAATTTTGTCCTATCTACTTTGATTAGCTTTGTTTCCTTAAACTTAACATAATCATATCTTGTTAGAAATTTGTTTGATAAATACATCTAATTACCAATTCCGATCTACATCTGTTAAAAATCCTTACTAATGTGATTATATCTTAAACTTGTGCCTTGCGATTTAAAATTAATTGGACACAACTTGTTCATTGTCTCTGTCTCTGCTCTTGGTTCAGCATTGCTGTCATCCATTGATAATTAGGTCTGATGCTTAAGTGCATTAGTGACTAAGTGACTAACTTTTCCTTAGAACCGATATCTTAGATACTCTATTGAAAACAAGGTATAAAGAAGGCCAAAATAATAGTGAATAAAAATGATAGGACAGTATTGTACTCCTTTTGCTTAATTTGGAGATGAGGAAGAAGCATAGGTAAAATAAGAGTGAGACAAAGACCTTTTGCAGAATGATTTCTGTGCATCTTTTGCAGTTTAAAGTTTACCTATTTCAATTCTTTTTGGCCCACCTAGATTATTCAACCCAATAAATGCTTAGTAATTAAAACTAAAGGAACAGGAAGAAAAGAAAAACAAAAAGGGCTGTTACTGTTTCTTAGATGTAGAGAATTAAATAAAAAGATAATAACACCATTTGGTGATTCCCCTAATCTTATAACTGTAGCTCCAATATAAAACAAAACAAAATGAAACAAAACAAAACAACAACAACAAAATCTTTGGATTTTCCTCAAGTTCGATAGGGTTTTTGTTGAGAAGTCTCAAGGCATAATCTGAGTAGATAAGGATAGCATTGAAACACCCTGATACCACTTGGTGCTTATCTTATTGGATTAATAAGCTGTTGATATATGGCATAGTGAGAAGGTGGGTGGAATACCATGATATTGAGTGTTGGAGATAACAGTTGGAGACAAGTGGGAGCTGGTATTTATGTTTTATTGTATTATATTCCAGAGATTCAGCCAGAAAAATGAGGGGAGAGCTTTAGCTAAACTATATTATCTTCCATCTATTATCTTCCTTAAGAAGACAATATTTATCAAACATAATTAAAAAGAAATTTTCTCTGGCCAGAATATAATGATTAATACAGATGTATCTCCTCCTTGTACCTTAGATCAAAAATATTTTAGCTGTGTTTATATCATGAATGTGTGAGTATAATATATGTTTGTCTTTGGGTTTTTATAAAAGAGTTATTTATTCATTTATTTTAAAGAGAGAGAGAGTGGTGGAGGAATAGAAGGAGAGGAGAGAGAGAATCTCAAGCAGAGTGCCCACTGAACACAGAGCCCAATGTGGGTACAATCTCACAACCCTGAGATCATGACCTGAGCCAAAATCAACAGTCACATGCTTAACTGACAGGACCACCCCAGCACCATATGTTTTTCTTTATTAATGAAGAAAAAAAGAATTAATATTCCATTTAAAAATATCAAAATTCCCAGAATAATGCCTCATCTACCTTTTCATTTTGGATGTCATAATCACACACATAAAAATGCATGTATTTTTATGTATCTATATATATTACATGTTTATTATATATTTATTGTATCTTTGTTATATGTTTATTAAATGTCAATCTTAAAGAAATACTCCAGTCATAGTGGGGTATTTATAATGGCTGAGATGAGTCCCAGATGCTGCTAATGTACACATTATATTTCTTCCTTCTTAAACTTCTTAGATTTTCACATCCCCAGTTTGAGTTTTTCTTTGTCAGTGTGTTGATTTCATTTTATGACTAAATGGGAGGGTTTAGTTTTGGTTTGGGGCAGGATCTTGAGAATTCTGAGGGAAATAGAATGTTGATGTCTATCATTTTTCTATCAAGTACTTGAACTACAGCAAAATTAAATGAGTAGTGTAGAAATGGCCAGAAACTAATAAATCAGTTTCAGAAGTAGCTTGATGGAAATTGGATCAAATGATGCTTATTAGAGGTCAATGTCAGTGTTAAGGTGGGATTTTGTGACATTCCCGGAATAAAAAAAGCTTCTTTGGACTTCAGGTGATATAGACTTGTTTTGGGAGGGGAAGTTATCACCATTTCTGTCTATAACACAGTGATGGGAGTTGGAAAAAAGAACATTCAGAAATAGTACCCTTTCCATATCAGAGATACTTTCTTCATGACTAATGGTAGCAATACAGCTTCTCTGATTTTGCAGACAATGAATGAATCCAATGGACAAGCTTGTCACCGCCGGGGAGCCAGCCTTGGCAGAAATGTGGGTCCCGAACCGTGGGATGTCTGGCAGGCGAAATAATAATGACTTGGACATGGAAATCTAATGCAAGCTGACAGACCCGAGGTCAGTCAGGAGAGACCTATGAAGCAGGCTCAGGCGCACGCTCTGGCTTTTTAGCATTGGCTCTCTAGCTCTAGCTCTCTAGCTCTGACTTTGGCCCTCTTGCTCTACTTCTCTCTCTTCTTCTGTCTCTCTGCTCTCTGTTTCTCTTTGCTTCCTGCTCTCTCCTCGCATTGCTTCTGTCTCTCTTTGCTGGCTCTCTTGCTGTTTGCCAGCTCTCTTGCTCTCTCCTCTAAGGCTCTCTTGCTGCCTCTGCCTTTGTCTCTCTTGACTGACAGGGGCCCCAGTCTTTTATTATTTAAAAGTGCAAAAGTTGGGTAGTGCAGTTAAATCTTTAACTGCTTTTGCACCCGCCCTAGAGACAGGATTAGTATTGTTACTGCAGGGTACAGAGTGACTGCTTAAACTCACAGAAGTTGAGACCATTGAGGCACCGGGATCAAGAAATACAGATAAGAGATACAAAGATATGATTACGTCTTGAATAAGCACACAAAGGACACATTGCCCTGACCCACAGGATTCTAGGTGGGACCCACAGGATTCTAGGTGGGGGGAAAGCCCAGAGGGGCTTTCATTCACATTCACAGGTACCTCCACCAAAGTTTTCCGGGTGGCTTGGGCATGGCGGGAGGGGCACCATTCCCGACACAAGCTGAAGCTGAAACAATTCAGAAAAGACTTGGTGACATTGATAGATATTCATAAAGGCAAATTTTTAAATATACCTGGAAATAATGGGAAAATTTCATCTCTGTTAAGTATTAAACTATTCAATAATGTTATGATATATAAAAGTGTATATTATATTACTTATATTCTTAAGTGCCATTCACTATAAAACCAAATGCTTATGATCAGAATATGGAAATGAATTAAGAACATAGTTAGAAAATTAGAATTGGATGAAAAGAAACAGCCAGAATAACTTGAGTGAATTGCTTAAGTCCAACTCTGGTTAAATTAGTGACCAGACCATAGATCAGTTGTTGATGTAGTTATGAGAAAAGTCATCTGTGATGGAATAGTAGCCCAAATGAGAACAGCAATCCTTGGGAAAAGTTGAAATAGAATCAACCAATATATGTAAGTGTTGAGATAGAGGGGAGTTGTAATAGATTTGCTTAGACACAAATTTTACAGTCTGTTTCCTTAGGTGTTTTTTAGGTCCTAAAGTTAAATTTCCAGGTTACAAAGTCTCTGTCAGTAATGAAATAAAGATTTGTAAATCCATATAGGCTTACTTGATCTATCACTGGACTTGATCTGGCATTGATAGCTCTATTGCATGGAAGAAATTCCACTTTCAACAATTATAGAGCAAAACAAAATGAGGTTAGCAAATTAATAATTAGTTCAGATTCAAATAGCATTCCTTTGTGGAATTGTCTTAAGATTCCTATTTTCGGATAAGAAAATTTAGTGTGTGTTAAATATGTTTTCCATATACCTAGTTTAAATTTTAGTTTTTCCAAGAAGATTGATGATCTTTATGATAAATTGAATTTTTCCATCCAAATTGTGGTTTTAAAAAAATCAATGAATTAAACAATGAAGTGTTTATTAGATTTTCTTATATAGTTAGTTCTGCAACAGAAATTATGAGTCTAGAATAAATGAAATGATTATGGTCTTCATCTCCAAGAAGGGGATATGAAATTAAAAAGATACGATCAGTACATGATAAATACGTGTATGATCATGATATCTGTAAAATACATGTATCATAAAATATGAAATAAATCTGTAATTTCAACAAGGATTACAGGTAGTTGAGAAGTATTTCAAAGAGAATGCAGTTTAATGTGTATTGCAGTAGAAATTGAAGAATCCCTGAGGGGATGTAACTGGAATATTGGATAACTTTTGGTTACACAAATAGGACAAAAAAGTCACTTCAACAAAATAAATACATGTGAATGTGGGATAAGAATGATACGTTCATGGGTATTTGAGAAGACTTGGCAGACTAATGAGCTTCTTGACCTTATGAGTCATTCTGAAGGAAGATAAGAGTGAAGAAAATAG
Organism: Spilogale gracilis; assembly: GCA_004023965.1. Classification (NCBI taxonomy): domain Eukaryota; kingdom Metazoa; phylum Chordata; class Mammalia; order Carnivora; family Mephitidae; genus Spilogale; species Spilogale gracilis. Next base: position 8,494 of record PITA01016107.1, on the reverse strand, counting down.
ATCTCATATCTCCAGAAGCCTCGCTTACATTGCTAGGTATAGAAAGTATGTATTAACTGTTTAAGTGTAGAGAAAGAATATTTTTGAAATGAATGTAAAAGTTGACTTATGTATGTTAAATCACTAAGGTTCCTAAATAGAAATAACTTCTTCATCATTTTCAGATTTCATCTCCAAATGGGAAGATGAAGTGATACAGACATAATATTTAGTGACTGAATAATGAAACTGATATGTCTATGGTATATGTCATAAAGTTGTAAAAATCTATTTCATTGAATAAAAAAACTCCCACATCCAAAGTTCTGTGGATGATCAGAATAATTGTCTATGTTTCATCACACCATTGGTTCAACAAGTATAATTTTATCATCTTATGGTTACAAAACAACTTACTTGATTGTTTACTTTGGTAAGATTAGTAGCAGAAGGTAACATGTAACTGAAAAACAAAACCCATTTATGATCTACTTCTGGTAAGCTGCAAATTTACAACAGCATAAAGGAATGAAGCTGAACATTTTGCTTTATAGATGGGAATACTTATCAGTGCATGTTAAGATTGTAGTGAGTTCTGAAATGGAATGGCATAAACTTACACAATGTTGCATGATAATATTCCTGAAATAAATCAATGTGTGAATGGCTTTCAAATGAAAATTTCCTCATAAAATAGAAAATGTAAAACAGGGAGACAGAGGGATGGCTGGAGAATAAGGAAGCTAGCCTGGGAAGTTTCCATGGGCCAGGCATAAAGGGAAGAGTGTGTTAAGAAGGGCACAAAAATTATTTTAGGCTAGGAGCCCATCACTTTTGCCCAACTAAAATTTGCATATCGTTCTAAATGCAAAGAGCTCTGGAAAATGTGGTCTAGCTTTTTGAACAGGAAAAAAATGGAGACAGGGTTTGATAACATAAAGCAGTATTTATCACCCTTTCTGCAGACCAAAAGTACTGGGATACTGTCAGAAAATGAATAACACCAACAGAATTTGGCTTGCTTTACGTAAAATCTCAAAGTTATGTGTCTTAATAGTCACAACATTAAGATATCCAGGCTTGAGGATGATTCAGTATGAAAAATAACCCTTTTTTATACAAATATAAGTTAATATGGCAAACAGCCCTTTGGTATAAATTAACTGTGCATTTCCAGTGATTAGAGACATATATCGAACCTTTGGAAGTAGTCTTGGTTCATTTTGACATAGACTCTTCTTAAATTAGGGTATTAATTGTTATTAACTTAAAATCTCGGACAGGAAGATACTTCTTTCAGAAGTAAAATTAGAAGAAGGATATACTCTCCTTTGAGAAAAACAAAATTAAATATACAGTTGTGTAGACTAGGTAAATCAAGGACCAAGTGTTTACATTTCAAGTTTTCATAACAGGCATCATTTCACCATACACTTTCAACCCAGAATGATTAGAAAGGATTTACTTATAATACACAATTTAAACAGCTTGGGCTTATGTGCGCTTTTATGAAAGAGATGAGATTCAGCACCACAGATTTCATTCTTAAGGTTTTAATTGTCTCATATTTACAATCATATAAATAAAAACAAATTAGGTAGGTACAGTAGAAGAATGATAAAATATGGGCAAACTGACTTGCAAAAATGAAATTTAAAATTCTAAACAATAAAAAGCTTCTGCACAGCAAAGGAAACAGTCAACAAAAGAAAGAGGCAACCCACAGAATGGGAGAGGATATTTGCAAATGCCACTACAGACAAAGGGCTGATATCCAAGATCTATAAAGAACTACTCAAACTCAACATCTAAAAAGATGAGCACATCAAAAAATGGGGAGGAGACATGAGGAGGCACTTCTCCATAGAAGATATACAAATGGCTAACAGACACATGAAAAAATGTTCGTCATACTAGCTATCAGGGAAATTCAAATCAAAACCACCTTACACCAGTCAGAATGGCTAAAATTAACAAGACAGGAAGCAAGTATTGGAGAGGCTGCGGAGAAAGGGGAACCCTCTTACACTGCTGGTGGGAATGCAAGTTGGTGCAGCCACTTTGGAAAACAGTGTGGAGATTCCTTAAAAAATTAAAAATAAGAGCTACCCTATGACCCTGCAACTGCACTACTGGGTATTTACCCCAAAGATACAGATGTAGTGAAAAGAAGGGCCATATGTACCCCAATGTTCATCGCAGCAATGGCCACAATCGCCAAACTGTGGAAAGAGCCAAGGTGCCCATCAACAGATGAATGGATAAAGAAGATGCGGTACATATATTCAATGGAATACTATGCCTCCATCAGAAAGGATGAATATCTAACTTTTGTAGCAACATGGACTGGATTAGAAGAGATTATGCTGAGTGAAATAAGCCAAGTAGAGAAAGTCAAGTATCACATGGTTTCACTTACATGTGGTGCATAAGGGGAAATATAAAGGACAGTAGGAGAAGGAAAGGAAATGTTAAATAGGGTAATTCAGGGAGAGAAACAAAACATGAGAGACTTTGGACACAGAAACAAACTGAGGGTCTTGGAGGGAAGGGGGTGGAGGGATGGGAGAGCCTGGTGGTGGATACTGAGGGCACGTATTGCATGGAGCACTGGGTGTGGGACATAAACAATGAATCTTGGGACACTGAAAAAATAAAATTAAATTTAAAAAAATTCTAAACAAATATTAGTATACTGACTCTAATACAAGTATATTTTAATATAATAAATGTTAATATGTTAATATATGTAGTATATATAACATATATAATATATATCCATTAATTTGTACAGGCAAACTACTTTGCATAGTTGGATTATTTCCAGAATGCAAGGGGGCTCACCTGTGTAAAACAAATCAATGTAAGTACAGCACATTAATAGATTATAAAACTACAGGAGAAAAAGCAATTAATTCATCATTTTAGAAGATGCAGAGCATGTGTGTGATAAAATTCAATACTATTCCTGATAAAAGCTCTTAACAAACAATGAGTAGAAAAGAACTTCTTTCTCTTGATAAAGGATATCTGAAAAAATCCCAAAGTATATCTTACTGTGATCAATATGGAAATGTAAAAACATTACCTTTAAAATCTGAAACAAGATAAGGATGTCTACTAGGACCTCTTCCATTCATCACTGTAAGGGAGGTCCTAAAGCACTCAGTAGGAAACAAAATCAAATGTAATATTTATAAGAATTGTAAAGGAATAAACTAAAACTTTAAAGACTATAATACAAAAAGAGATGAAAGAGCAGCGATCCTATATTAAATATCACTTGTATTTATATGCTAAGAAACCAAGAAAATGAAGTATAAAGATAAAATTTCAACCACACAAAAATCAGAAAACAAGAAATTCACCAAATTAAATATTTTTATACTACTGGAGGAAAAACTATAGAACTATGTGGGAATGCATTAAAAAAGACATAAGTAACTGGAAAAATTTAACTTCTTGGATATGGAAAGTTGATATTTTAACAATGTATACTCTCACCAAAATGATCCATAGATTCAGTGCTCTTTCATTAAATTCTGTCAGAGGTTTCAGTGAAACTTAACAAACTTACTCTAAAATTTATATGCAAGAAAACAGGGCCAATAATACTCAAGACACTCTTGAAGATCAGGTGAATATGAAATCCAGCCATAAATAAATTGGCCAGTGGCACTCAGCAAAGAGCCTAGAAAAACATGCATGCAAATGTGAATCTTATGGATCATAAGTGGTATGGAAATTTAAGAAGAAAAGAAATGCCTATTTATTAAAATCATAGTATAATCTGTTTTGTCTATATAGACAATGTAAAAAATTGATTCATGCCCCCATATAATACACAAAATAATTCTAAGCAGAGAAAATATACAAATGCCAAATAAACTAATTGTTTATAAGAAAATTAAGAAAACCTACTTGATTATAGAAAATAATTTATTAAGACATATAAAGTCAAATAACCATAAAGAAAAGAGACAGGTACATTTGACTATGATATAATAAACAATTAAAGTTTATTCAGAGATATCATAATAAAACACAAACACTTTGACACTGGAGGGGAGGTTGGTGAGAGGATGGGGTAACTGAGTGATGGACATTAAGGAGGGCCCTCGGTGTAATGAGCACTGGGTGTTATATGCAACTGATAAATCACTGAATTCTACCCTGAAACTAATAATACACTATATGTTAACTAAAGTTAATTTAAATATTTTTTAAAATTATGACACTGGGAGTTGATAGGTACTACATAATCAAAGTTATTATTTAAAACATACAAACATATATTTACAAGTATATGCTCTCTTACAAATTAAAGAAAATAATAGAACCTAAGAGAAATATAGACAAGATACAAAAAAAGACACTTAAGAAAATGTGAACCATTGGTGAATAAACATGTGAAATGATGATCAGTATTAGTGAGAATTTATATGATAAAATTTATAGCCAGGAAAATGTAATTTAACCACAAAAAATGCTGTTTTACACCCACTAAGAGAGCAAAAATTTAAGTCTATAACAAATAAAGGAAGAATATCAAAACAAAAAATTATTGCTGAGAGTATAACTTGAAAGAATTAATTTTGGAAAAAGTATTATATTCTTATAAGATTAAAAATATGCACACACTAAACTCTAGCAATTTCTGTACTAGTTTACCTGTTTACCTTTGACTTTTTCTTGTCTTCATTCTTTGTACACCAAGATACTTACATGAGTATGTTCCTAACATCACTGTTTATAATAATCAAGATTATAAATGACTCAAATACCTATTATTTGATAAACAGATAAATTGGTATTTTTAAGTTTAGGTTTATACAAAAAAATTAGTTATTCATAAAATCAAAAGTTTGTAATAAAAGAAATTGCAGAGGAAGTTATATCTAAAGGTAAGAGAGCATGAGCAGGGGGAGAGGCAGAGGGAGAGAAAATCTCAAGCAGATTCCATTCCCAGTGGGAAGCTCAAGGTGGGGCCCCATCTCAGGACTCTGAGATCATGACCTGAACCTAAATCAAGAAGAGGACACCCAACCGACTGAGCCATTCAGATGCCCCACGATACTGTCTTATTGATACATGTGTGTGTTCAAGAAATTATAAAGGAAAGCAAACAAGTTTTTAAATTTTTAAATCTCAGGATATCTATGTAATGAAGAAGGAGAGGAGAATAGAATAAAAATGAAAGCACATTAGTGGCTTTGATAATAATGGGCATGGTTTATATTTACTTTTAGAAAGAATGTTTATAGGGGCGCCTGGGTGGCTCAGTTGGTTAAGCGACTGCTTTTGGCTCGGGTCATGATCCTGGAGACCCGTGATAGAGTCCCACATCAGGCTCCCTGCTCAGCAGGAAGTCTGCTTCTCCCTGTCTCACTCCCCCTGCTTGTGTTCCCTCTCTGGCTGTGTTTCTCTCTGTCAAATAAATAAAATCTTTAAAAAAAAAAGAATGTTTATACATTTCAATTAGCTAGGATATTAGCTATCTATATTAAGTTTTATCTTACGTATTTAGCTTATAAGGTTTGTGTGATTTTTGCACTGTGAAATTGGTGATTTCTTTTGTGACTTATTACATAGTTAATTTTTGTCATTGTTGTTAGCATACTTTTTTGAAGGTTACAAATTGTTGGACATATGTTGTAAACTTATAATATCCTCTGTATGCTTTTTTTGGGTCTAATTCATCTGAAAAGTTTTAAGGGATTTGTTTTCTGTTGTTGTTGAGTACATAGGAGATATACGTGTGTGTGTGCACGTTTCTGTGTACACACGTGTACATATAGAGAAAGAAGACCAAGTCACAGCTGCTATGGCACTCTCCCTAGAGGAGGCCATATGTCCCAGGATCTTGGAAGTTTTTACAGGGCCCAGCAAGAAAGACCTGGTATGAAAAACACCTGCATATGTGTGTGTGTGTGTAGCAGTTTTAGGTTCATAGCAATTTGAGCAGAGATGACAGGGAATTGCCTCTTACTGTAGTGGCACATCTGTTATAGTCAATGAATCTACATTAACACATCATAATAACCCAGAGTCCATAGTTGCCTTAGGGTTTGTTCTTGGTGTTGTACATTCTGTGGGTTTGGATAAGTGTATAATGATACACATCTACCAGGATAGTATGATATACAACTGTTTCACTACCCTAAAAATCCTTTGCACTCCACCCATTTAGTCCTCCCTCTTTCATAATCCCTGGTAACTGTTGATCTTTTTATTGTTTCTATACTTTTGCCTTTTCCTGAGTGTCATATAGTTGAAATCATACAATATGTAGCCTTTTCATGGCTTCATAGCTTATTTATTTTAGTGCTGAATAATAGTCCATTGTTTGGATGTACCACAGTTTATATATCCATTTACCTCTTGAAGGACATCAGGTTGCAGCAATTCTGAATAAAACTATTGTAAGTATCCATGGGAAGATTTTTAGGTGAACATAAGTTTTCAACTCTTTTGGGTAAATTCCAAAGAATGTGATGGGGCAATCACATGGTAAGGATGCATTTAGTTTTGTAAGAAGCTACCAACTGTCTTCCAAATTGGTTTAACCATTTTGTATTCTCACAAGCAACAAATGGGACTTCCCATTGCTCTACATCTTTGGCAGAATTTGGTGTTGTCATTGTTTTATTTTTTAAGTTTTTATTTAAATTCAATTAGTTAATATACAGTGTAATATAGTTTCAGGTACAATGTTGTAATTCAACACTTTCATACAAAACTTGATGCTCATCATGAGAAGAGCGCTGCTTAATACCCATCACTCATTTAAATCATCTCCCCACTCACTTCTCTTATAACCATCAGTTTGTTCTTTGTTGTTAAGAGTCTGTTTCTTGGTTTGCTTCTCACTTTTTTTTCCCTTTGCTCTTTTTTTTCTCGTGGTTTTGTTTCTTAAATTCCATATGAGTGAAATCATGATATCTGTCTTTCTCTGGCTGACTTATTTCTCTTAGCATAATACTCCCTAGCTCCATCCACATTGTGAATGCCAAGATTTCATTCTTAAACAAACAAACAAACAAAAACAAAAATGATTCTTTTTTAAAAATATTTTATTTATTTGAGAGAGAGAGAGTCAGTGAAAGAGAGAGATCATGAGAGGGGAGAAGGTCAAAGGGAGAAGCAGGCTCCCTGCGGAGCTGGGACCCAATGCGGAACTCAATTCCGGGACTCCAGGATCATGACCTGAGCTGAAGGCAGTGGCTTAACCAACTGAGCCACATAGGTGCCCCTTCTTCTTCTTTTTATATATTCCATTGTGTGTGTGTGTGTGTGTATATATATATATATATATATATATACAGAGTCCCACATTGGGCTCCCTGCTCAACGGGAAGTCTGCTTCTATATATATACATATATATATATATGTATATGTCACATCTTCCTTATCCATTCATCATTCAATGGACACTTGGATGGTTTCCATAATTTTGCAGCTATAGAATGCTGCTGTAAACCTTAGGTGTACATAGTCCTTAAAATTAGTATTTCTGTAGTCTTTGAGGAAATAGCTGTTAGTACAATTGCTGGATCTTAGGGTAATTCTATTTTTAACTTTTTGTGTAACTCCATACTGTTTTCTAGAGCAGCTGCATTAATTTGCTTTCCCAGTGCCAGGAGGCTCCCCTTTCTCCACATCCTCATTAATACCTATTGTTTCTTGTGCTGTTGCTTTTAGTCATTAATTTTGATTTGTATTTCCCTGATGATCAGTGATGCTAAGCATCTTTTCATGTGTCTGTTAGACATCTAGATATCTTCTTCAGGAAAAAAAAAACAGTCTATTCATGTCTTCAGCCCATTTTAATTGGATTATTCAGATTTTGGGTATTGAGTTTAATAAGTTCTTTATATATTTTTGATACTAACCCTTTATCAGTTATGTTATATCCTATTCTTATATTGCTTTTTAGTTTTGCTCGTTGCTTCCTTTGCTGTGCAGAAGCTTTTTATTTTGATGAAGACTTTGAAATTTATTTTTGCTTTTTGTTTCCCTCACCTCAGGAGACATACTTGGAAAGAAATTTCTGTGGTCCATGTCAAATGGGTTACTGCCTGTTGTTTTCCTCTAGGGTTTTAATGCTTCCATGTCTCACATTTGGATCATTAATCTAATTTGAATTTATTTTTTGTGTATTATGTAAGAAAGTGACCCAGTTTCATTCTTATGCATGTTGCTGCCCAGTTCTCCCAAGACTATTTATTGAATGTCTTCTTCCCATTGGATATTCTTTCCTGCTTTGTTGAAGATTAACTGACCATATAGTTATGGGTTCATTTCTGGGTTTTCCATTCTGTTCTGTCAATTTTTGTGTTTATTTTTGTGCTCATACCATATTATTTTGATCACTGCAGCTTTGATTCTGGCCTTTCTAATAGGTGTGTAGTGGTATCTCACTTTTTAAAAAGTGTACGTCCCTGATAACATATGGCTTGAATATATTTTTACATGCTGCTTACTCAACATCTGTTGTCTTTTTTTTTTTTTTTT